>PVKM010000821.1:0-92554 GCA_004027735.1 Carollia perspicillata | reverse complement strand
TACAGTCTTAGGCTCTTACTGGAGGCTAGCCACAGTTTGAAAACTGGCTCATGAACACTTTGAAGGCAGCATCTGTATTTTCCAGTTCCCATAGCATCTAGAACAGTGATTGGCACACAGTGGCTATTTTGGGGAAATGTCTACTGTTTATGGAAAAATGTTGCCAATTACTGCAAATTTTCCATATTTGGTTGTTAGGCTGAAAAATGGTAAGAAAAATATAAAACGACTGAACAAGAGATGAATCATACTTACAATTTCATTGTACGTGGGGTCAGTACATTTTGAAACAGATTTTGTTTTCCTCCTACGGACCTCACTGGGATATGGCAACAGATAAAACTCAGCATGTGCGCTGGGCATGGAGCCATCCGGGAGATGCTGCGGAGGAAAAGGATCATAAGTATGAATGCATGTTGCTACCAAAGAAAACAAATACGTAGCTACTAAACCTCTAGACCAAAGGCAGGATCAAGATTTATCACCATTGCTCTGATTATCAGAAAATAAGAAAGCAATAAAAAAGAAATACATCATTGTGCAGAAATAACTCACGTGTAGTTTAATAGAATAAAATTGTTGTGTAAGAGAACTATATTTGAAAGCTCATTAAATTAATTTATTTTTTACAGTCAAAACTAAGATTGCATTTTCAACAGAAATGGCCAAGAGCTGAATATAAGCCACAAGCGGAGACAATAAGTAAGTGACTCTGGATAGTTGTACTACTTAAAAAAAAATCAAGTTTAACATGTGAAATAAGATGTACCATTCAATGACATGCATATGTATATCATATAATATTACATTTTAAATAAAAAATAATTAAAATATTTATTAGACCTAAACCTTTAATATATTTACAAGATGGTTAAAATAATTTTATTGTCTAAGTGTTCTTAAGGTATACTGGATAATCCTTGTTAAATTGTATTCTGTGCAGCTCCCAAACTTGCCTGCCTCGCAGCCTGAGCAGTGAAGCCAAGTGGGTGAGTCTGGACCCTCTCTTCCCACTACTCCTAACCTTTGACCCCCAACCTCCCACCTTCCCCATACTGGCTTCGGAACTTCTCTCCTTTTTTCCCATTTTTTCTTATTATGGGCATTTTTTATTGCTTACTATATCATTTGAAGAGTATATCCACTGTTTGAAAAATTTGGAAATAAGTTTTTCAAATAAATGTGTTCTATCTTTGCAATCTTGATCAAATGGAAAATCAATGGTACTAAAACTCTGAATGTTTGGTTTAACAAAATGAGAATTGTTAGTATAATGTAAAGAGGATGATTGAGGAATTAAGTGCCTATTTGGACTACATTCTATGAAATTGGTACTTTTCAACAATACATTTTAATGCTTGGAATCACAGACACTCACATATGAACATCCAGTGCCATCCCCAAACTCATTAGCTTTAATTCTACATCTTTCTTTGGCATTTGTAAAAAAAAAAAGGCATATTGGAAAGTAAGAAAATATGATATATGTTATTACAGGGCTAACTTTGATTCAGTTCTAACTTACATGGTAAAATTATAACATTGGGAGAGTTTGGCCATTTTTATTATTCACCATTACATAAAATACATCTGGACACACCCATATGTCAAAATGCTCAGATTGTCAAAACTGGTGCTTCAGGTGGAGCTCAAGGTATCCGTCCCCGCTTGAAGCCCTCCTCTCAGAGGAGGAACTCAGAAAAATATCAGCGACATAATGAGATCTTCAGAGATACAGGAAGATGATGCTATTAATCTTTGAGAGATGGAGTTTTTTCCTTTTGCAAGAAGAGTATAGGGAGTAAAGTGTTTTGCTTTGTGCATTTCTTCTCATCTGCCATGGGGCTTGATTTTTACCATATCCATAATCGCTGTATGTTCCAGCTTGGCGATTAGAATTGTGGTTCTGGAAATGGATTTATTAATTGCAGTCTGGGCTCCCCAATTTGCCCAGCTATGTGGCTTTGGGCAGGTATCTTAAACTTTTCAGTGGGTCAATTACCTAACCAGTTAAATGAGGATAAAGGTGATCCCTATCTCATACTATTTAAAACCTTAAATAAACCATGTATTGTGAAGACAGTGCCTGAAATAGATAATAAATGCTTGATACTATTTTTATTTTCTATTTATTAAACATGAATATACAATATGCACTGATTGGACAAGATATCCCTAATGTGCTATGACATTTATGAGCAGTTTTTTCAACCTTAACACCACTGACATCTTTTTTAAAAAAAGATTTTATTTATTGATTTAGAGAGAGGGGAAGGGAGGGAGAAAGAGAGGGAAAGAAACATCAATGTGAGGTTGCCTCTCACATGGCCCACACTGGGGCCTGCGACCCAGGCGTGTGCCCCGACTGGGAATTAAACTGGCGACCCTTTGGTTCACAGCCCAAGCTCAATCCACTGAGCTACACCAGCCAGGCCAGATAATTCTTTTAATTCTTTGTTGTAGGGGGCTGTTCTGCTACTGGCCTCCAGTAGGCAGTGTTCCAGGATATTTTAATAGCATCCTGGAATGCTACTTACTAGAATCCAGTAGTACCATCCTCTCAGTTGTGATAACCAAAAATGTCTCCAGACATTCCTAACTGTCATTTTTGGGACAAAACTGACCCCAATTGAGAACCACTAACATAGATGACTCCCTCTAAAATATCTCTCGTTCATTCTTAAGATCCCAGCATAGTGACCTGTGAGTGCTTCCATTGGGATTTCTCCTTGGCACTCTAATATAAATGCTAACCAAGTCTATTTTCTATCCTTCCTCATCACTCCAAAGTAGATTTCCCCAACTTGTTAAAATTGTGTTAAATGATACCACTTCTCTTCCATGGGGGCTTCCTTGTCCTCGATTTTCAAATCCAAGTACATACCAAGATCAGTATCTTCTCTTTTTGCCCCAGTTCATCTGTCACCACAGACCTTTATTCCCTATTTTATTATAACTGGATTTTAATTACTTTGATATCCCAGTCTTCCACTTCTTTCCTCCTTTCATTCTGTTCATCACTGTTGAGTTTAACTTTCCTTTAAAGCTGGTTTGATCACGTCACTTTACTTCTTAAAACAGTCAAGGATTCCAAACTGCCTGAAGCATAAACTCCCAATTACAGAAAGGGGAAAATCTTTTATGTACCAACCTTTTCCAAGCATTTAGCAACTCAAGATTTGGGTCTCTATCTCCAAGATAGTGTGCTTGACAGTTTCTTGAATATCCTGCGGTTTTTAAAGTAATAGAACAGCACAGGTTTCAGCTTAAGTCAGGGGTGCATTAGATCTGAGCAACGGGCTTAGTCTGTCCTTAGCAGATTCAAATACAGGCATTGATTTCTCAAGTCTTTAAGAGACTCTTTTCCCAAAGCACCTGTCTTATCAACACTATTTTTCCCCCTCTTCTTACTGGCACCATATTCTGTTGCTTAAATATATCAGTTAATTTTTTAAAGAAATCACTAGCTGGCTCCCTCATCAATACTTCTCATCTCACCCTTTGCTGTTATGTTTCTGTGAAGTAAGTTTTACTTTAAAATGATTGTATCACCCCTACTTGTCTAAACGTCTCACCTCAGGGTTTTTAACTCTTGCTGCTTTTAGGCCTTTACAAACACTTTACGCTTTACCTGAAGAGTCATACGTCTTGGGGATACAGAGTTAACACTCTAAGCAGTGAGGAGTTTCCTGAGTCAGAGAGCTTCCTTACTCACGGTGGAGCCAAGTCAAGCAACAATGCTTTCTTCCCAAACTCTGGCTGATATTTTTACTTTGCTCAGAAGATAGTATGAAGTCCTCTAAACTTAATTTTGTTGCTTATACTAACTTTGGGTTATGTATTTTCTAGATTTTCTGTTAAAATATTTATCATTTTCTACATTTTAAAAATAGTTCTATATGTGTTACCTTCCTTATGAGATTAGAAATTTTTTTCCATGCTTCCCTCCCTCATATCTCCTTTGACCTTTGCTCCTTTGGTTACTGTCTGTCTACCTTACTACCCCTTCCCCACACTGTTCCTTTCTCCTAAACTTCCAATGTTTCTAAATCTCCAGTTAAAATTTTAAAAATCCCCATTGGAAATTGGGCTTTCTTTTATCTTATTCTTTTCTTTTCTTTCATAGCCATGTCTTCCTTTTACAGCATTTCTTTTCTTTCTTTTTCTGTTGACATCCTGTCTCTGTTTAACAAAGTATTTGGTATAGAGTGGACACCAAATCAATAGTTATCAAATGACTAAATGACTGAGTTATGTATTCATAGTGTTTAACTCTTTGAAAGTACCCAATAGTTATTGGTTGGGTCATTATTTGTAATCTGTATAAAAACTAGAAGTCTTTCTAACATCCTAAGATTTCATTTAAATAGTGCTCTTACCTATTGCAGTATTTGTTGTTATGATTCTATGCAGTAAGAGCCCACTGCAGGGTAACGTGGATGTATCTTAGGCCCTGTTTTTCAGGTCTGTCCTAGGTGTTTAGCTTCAGCACTTAGCAGTTTGAAGGCATCTCTCTGTTAGATCTGATCTTCTTATGCCCGTCATTGAGTTTTGTCGCTGCTCAGGAGTATTTGTGTTAAGATCTGCTTATTAGGTCCAGTATCTCAATGTTCTGCTTCTAAAACTTTGACTTTATCTCATCTCTCAGATCATATTAAACAATTAGATGCTTACTCTCCTACTTTGCCTCTTTCTGGCCTCAACTAGAGCTAGACTGGATTTGTAACGTAATTATTTGTACTCATTCTCAGAACGAAGCCCTTGACAACATCCTTATTTTCACCTGGGACGTGATCTCTAATTCCTGGAGTCTTCCTCCCCTGTGGTAGTCTCCCCCAACTCTCTGGACTTCTTCCAAAAAGTCTTAAAAATCCTGACAATAAGCACAACGACATATTAAAAATCTTCTAGAAGCCAACGATGACCTGATAATTTCTCGGGAGACTAATAAATTGTGGGATGTGATCTAAAGTCATATTTTTATGCTAAATTCCCATATACTCTCTCATCCTCATGCATGTTTCCCTCCTCACGTCCTCCTTTCCTGGAATACAGGAATTGGTATGTTGAAATTAACTGGAGAAGTGCTTCATGGGAACCTTTGTGTGGAGGCAGGGATCAGGATCCATATTAGCACATCCTCCCCATAGAGGAAACAATGTGTCATACAGATGTGGGAATTTTTTTTTTTAGGTTTAAAAAGACATGACTTTTAAAAAAGATTGGAAATGAAGGCCTTAGGATATTCTTAGTATTCACTGGTAGAGAGACTTCTTTTGTTATTGAAGAGTGAAATACTAGGGATTCTTGGCTTTGTTATTATTTTAGATTATAAAACTTAAAATGTGTGTATGTATATCAGTAAGTCTTCGTTCACAATGTTGGTTTGTAAATGGTATTGCTTTAGGCCTCCTAGGAATAATTAAAAATACCAGTTTTCTCCCTTTTTTTGCTCTGGACTGAACACAGAATGGTTTTCAGTGCCACTTTTGTTCTTTTGGTCGGTAAGTGATAGTATGTTGAAAACATGGTTTATTTAACAAAACAAAGAAAAATAAAAGTAAACAGTAACATGTTGGTATAAAAACAAAACTCAATATAAACTGTTTAGAAAGTAAATAAAACCATCTCACATTGTAGGATATACTAGAAACCCTTCAGTATTTTTATGTAAGTGTATGAGGAAGACATTTTTTCATACATAGTGACAATCAGTGATAGCTATCGCATAGTGAGTATATACCTAATTTAAAATACTCTCTTTAAATAATCCTTGAGCCAGTGTTATTATTTTTATTTTATTGAAAAGATTTTTCTGTAAGACCTCTATGCTCTTAACCAACTACCTCACACTGACTCTACAAAGACTGCTAAACGAAACTGTCAGATTCGGATTAAGAACACCTTTAGATCAAATTTTTATCAGCAATGTGATAAAAAATACTGGTTTAAAAACATCAGACACTTTGGAAACTTCTACAAATTAATTCAAAACTTAATTATATTTAACAGGTTATTATATTTTTCATGAATAATTTATGAGAATTTTACATCAAGTTTTTTTATGCTTAAATGTTTCCAATCATAGTATAACATAAGCTCTGGAAGAAATCAACTGATGACGATTAAAATATGATAGGGCTATAAAAACCTGAGGTCTATGCCAAAAACAAAACAACACAATAAAAAAGCATTTTCTTCTTCTATGTGCCTGTCAAATTGCAATTTCAAAACTCAGACTAGTCATCATGAAGAAGGTTTACAAAAAATAAAATGTCAATGTATGATAAAAGTACAGATGTGCAATAAAAGTGCTGGTGATATATGGTGTTGTGTGCTTTAGTTAAGGGAATCCAATCTTTCTGTATGTGTTGGTTAACATACAGTGGAATAATTTCAGGTCCTCATGAATTAATTTAGGATAGTCTTCTGCTTCATTTCATACCAGTTTAAGTATTTAATAAAATTCTTGTCCTCTTTCTAATAAAATTCTTGTCTTCTTTCTAGCTGATTTCTAATAGTTTAAAAAAATCAATTTAAAAATCAAACTACCATGTGTCTAACACTTTGGATGGTCTGTGAGAGGACATGGAAATGTAATTGAGATAGTTTCTGCCTTCAAAGAGCTAATAAACTCATTTTCATGATCATCTTGACATATGTAAATCAACGTGATGTAGTTAACAACTAGACAGATGCCAGAATAGCAGACAGAATTCCTTTTTTGACTCAATACATACACATTGAGTTGCTTCTAAAAATTCAGAATTCTAATTAGAGCTCCAGACTTTGTTACTGTGTAGCTTATGAAATTCGGCAAGTTTTTCCATTTCTTAGTCTTAATAACATGCAAGAAGTGAGGCTTCAAACCTCATTTATTTTTTACAATCTATTCAATAGGCAATCTGAAAAGTTGTTTATGGGTTAGCTGGTAATTAAACTTTTCTTTTTCACAATTTCACAGAACTGCTTTAAATGATTTCAAATCTACTAACTCATTTTCTATCCCCAAGTGCTGAAAAAATCGTGCAAGTAAGAGAAATAGACTATGGTTTCTTAGTCATTACTGAGGAATTGCAAAGAAAAAGATGATATAATGAAAGATTAAATTGATGTTATCCTTGATATTAGGGAAAGAAGATGGATTGCAGCAAGAAGCAGAAACTAGTAATTCAAAGGTAAAATACATGTTTTGTGTAGTGCAGCTATTTGCCTTGGTCTTTTCCTTCTAACTAGTGTTATCATGCTTTAAATAAAGATACAGAAATACGATGTACAGGTGTCAATAACCTGAGTTTGTTGGCTAATAGGCTGGATCAGATAATCAGGACTGAGTTATAAGGGCCTGGGATGATGAACTGTAACTAACAAGGTTAAACAATAGTTAGAACTAAAACAATAAAATGCATAGAAGTAAAAAATATACAATGCCAAGTTCTGGGGACTGAACCTGTAGTGACCTGAGTGGGAATCAAACAAGTGACCTTTCGCTTTGCAGAATGATTCTCAACCAGCTGAGCCACACTGGTCAGGGTTTAGAAAAACTTTAAAAAATTTTCTACATGAGATTGCTATAGAGGGTGGTTATCAGATTCTATCTATCTATCTATCTATCTATCTATCTATCTATCTATCTATCTATCGTCTATCTGTTTGTATCTACACATAAAAAACTTACTTTAATGTAAAGAGAAAATAGGTTAAAAGTAAAAGAAAGACATATACCATGTTAACATTAATCAAAGGAAAACTGGTTTATATATATCTGACAAAGTATATTTAAGAGCAAAAATACTGCTATGAATTAAAAAGTTCATTTTATAATAATAAAAGGGTCAATTGATGAAGAGGCCATAATAATCTGAAATGTTCATGCAATATTATATGCAAGTATAGCTGAAGATCTTAACATCCCTATCTTAATAATATGTAGAACTAGCATACAGTGAATCAATAACAGTATAAAAGATTTGAACAACTTAATCAACCGACGTGACTTAATTGACATTCACAGAGTGAGTACTCCATTCAACAAAAATTAAAACTACAGGATGAACCAAGATGATAAAAGTTTCAAAATTAGAGATAAAGCAGTGAATATTCAGTGGAGGAAGCAGGGAAGGCTCCCCAGGAGCAAGAGTGACCCAGCGGCTTCAGAGAGGATGAAAGGGTTAAGCTGAGCTTGAAGACTGCGTTGCATGTAGAAGGCAAGTAGAAGGTAAGTAGAAGTATGACATAGTCAGCTAGAAGGATGTGTGTTTGGTCAACAATGGATGAATCATCTAGAGTATAATACAATTTTTTGAGGGAGACAGACAGAAAGGCAGGTTATAGCTGGATTGTATGGTACCTTAACTATTAAAGTAACAAATTGGAGATATATAGAGACTCTTATAATTTATTAGTGATATGATGAAAATGGAATTTAGGATGTCTTATGCAGGATGAAATAGAGGAAGTAGAATATAAGGAAAGGAATATCATTCATAGCAGCCAATCAATATAATCAAGAGATGAATTAATAGAAAATATAAATTAGGATTTTGACAATAAAAAAATTAACAGGAAAATAAGCCCTGGCTGGTGTAGCTCAGTGGGATTGAGCGCGGGCCTAAAGGAATAATGATAAAATGAGTCAAAATGTAAAACAATGGCCTTTGGCTAAGATCAAATGTAGAAAATAATTATAGAAAAGCTTTTATTGGTGGTTGTTGAGGATAGTGCAACAAGTTTTTTGAAATAAGTAGTTTAGAGTTGGCTTTAGTGGAAAGTGAAGAATTATAATTTAGAATCATTGAGTTTGAAAAGATAGCAAAATATAAGAATGCAAATGCTCATCAGGGAGGTGGAAGTATATAAGTTGAATTCAAAGAATTTTGAATAGTAGAGATATAAATTTAGGGGTAATTCATATACTCTTTGAAGTCCAAGACTGAATGGACTTTACAGGAAATTAGTGTGAAAAATTAACGCCCTGAATACTGGAAAAATATTCACATTTAAGGGCTAAGGGTAAAGCCAACAGTTATTTAGTCACTACGTACATTATCTAGTTTAAATTTGTAAGAGCTATGTCATAATGGGCTAAGTTTGGGAGGATAATTTTTTTAATTCATAGAATATATGCCAAATACAATTGATGGCATAATTGTTATTGCCCTTGAAAATGACCTTTTATTAATAAGTTAATATTTATTTAGATTGAAGTGCATCTGGAATGGAACAATGACAATTTTTTTTTAAAAAATCTAGGTTTTTTAAAATTGAAAATCAGGATAGAGAATTTAGCCAAGTTAGTTTTAAAAGGAAACACAGAACACTGTTACTTTAATATGCCAATACTTATATATTGCCAACATTTCTGCATTATTCTTTTATCTTCATGAAATCTAAGTGCTGTCTCTGTTCTACTCCAACAGGAGCCACCATTCACGTGGTGCTAAGTACAGAATCGACAGTGCCTATAGAGTGCCATTTATGGGGTGAATAGCAATTTGGTAACTGTGTCTTGAAGAATGGTTTATGGACGACTTGCATCAGAGAGCTTTTTGGAATGCTAATATTTGGGAGCAGGAGAGAGGAAAACAAGCCTGGAAAGAAAAGAGTAGAGGAATTCCTGAGACCAGAAGGTGCCTACAAACTGCACATGTAGACATCCCAGCCCACACTTAGAGTATCAAAATTGCTGCAAGTTGTTTTAAAAAGAAGAAACCATATTTTAGAAATAGGATAAAAAACTGTAGTACATTTACGCAATGGAATACTGTGCGGCAGAAAGAAAGAACTCCTACCTTTTGTGACAGCATGAATGCAACTAGAGTATATTATGCTGAATGAAATGTCATTTGGCAAGAGATAAATACCATATGATCTCACCTATAAGAGGAACCTAATGAACAAAATGAACCGCAGGGAAGGAGACATGGAACCGACTGACAGTGACCAGAGGGGAGGAAGGGAGGGGCACAATGGTAGAAAGAAGGGGAAGGGACTAGACAAAGAACATGTGTGAATAACCCACGGACATGGGTAATAGTGTGGGAATTGACTGTGGGAGCGGATAGTTGGTTGGATGGAAGAGGGCAAAGGGGGATAAGTTGGGACAAATGTAATTACATAACAACAAAAATGATTTAATTAAAAAATCATTAATTGCTAAAAAAAAATAGGGACCAACCCCACGCTACACATACATATTAAAATTTTAAGAAATTTTCTAAGTAAAAAATGAAATGTAATAACATTTTAATATGTGTGTGTGTTTAGCCTGAGGCGGTTGTTGTGTGTGACTCTGCTTCTCTCTCTCTCCTATTAATTTTATCTAGTAACTATTTTCTCCCATTTTGTGTCTTATGAAAGGATTAAACAGCACCCAATTCAAGGTGCAAGAGTGTGAGCCTTTTCCAGAAGAGAGTCTGGTATCCTCATTAATTACAGTGGGAACCTGCTGAGATGCTCATATTCTGGAACAGGGAGAAGAAAGCAGAGTAGCAGTAATAACACAGGCCAGGGGAACCCATTAAACCGGGAGCGCCCTTGCTCACTTCAGAGTGCACAGGGAGATGCGCAGAGATTGTGTGCACGAGTTGCTGGAAGAGAGCTTTTTAAGATGGGCTACCTGTAAAGTACTGGAGGGATTTCAAAAAAGTATTTCAAATCTAAATAACTTTTATTTTTTTTGTTATATAAATTAAAACATTATTTAAAAAATAATATTAGACCAAGCTTCTAAATAACTGCATTAGTTTGTGGGTCTCTGTTCACTAGAATAAATCATATTTTTGCGCCTTTGAAAGGAAAAACATTTCGGTGATTTTGTTTTAGCTTGTCATCTCACAGGAGGGAAGTAATTCTTAGAGCTAAGCTTCTAAGATTTAATGTAAGATAAGCAATTCTTTTCATCAAACTTCATATTCAATGTAACAAAACTGCAGGCATAACAATTCATTTTAATATTAAAATCAAATCAAATACAACTCTTTAGTCTGATTACTTAGGCATGTGAAAATAGTAAAGGCTCAAAAAATAACAGTTCAAACTTGAAATGAGCAAAGAAAATATGTTGAAAGTTTATAGATAGGCTTTTTTGTCATTTTAACATGTTATAATGTTACCTGTGTCTTCAGGTAAGCAGAGTGAATAGCTGTGAAAAAAGCAAGCCATGAGAGCTTCGTTGTGATGACTTTTGGAAGGGGAGAAAGATCTTGGTTCTTAGTTGTTCACGTCAGAAGTAATTTAACATTCTTTCTTTTAGCTGAGTATTCACTGAGCTCCTGCTCTGTACTTGGCTCTGTGTTAGCCCCTGAGGTTACTGCAGCGATAGAGGCCAGTGGAGAAAATAAATTAAGAAAAGAGTTTTGAAAGTAGCAACAAAGAGGGGTGGTTTTGCAGGTTCACCTGTGAGCGTGAGTGACGACCTCACAGAGAAGGTGACAGTAAAGCAGAGTTATTCAGGGCACGTGAGACCGAGCCATGGAGAATTTGAATCACGTGCCTGAAAGAGCATTCCAGATAAATTGAGTGGGAGGTGCTGTTGTCCTGGGGGGAAAACATGCTTACTATATTTAAGGAATAGCAAAGAAAGACATGTAAATGTTATTCAAAGCCACAAGGCTGAAGATAGAAAAGAGAAGAGGCCTAGGGATGAATGTCAGGGCAAGATAAGAGAGTGGGGAGAAGGGAGGAGGGAGCACTGTGGAGGGAGGATTCGGACCGCAGGAAGCACTGCTTCGTTACTTACTGTCTTCAGCATTGGCATTGGCAATGTAGAGGCTCTAGTGGCCCTAAGTGGTTATTTCCTTTTGGTGGAATTCATCTGATCATTTGCCATTTACTCATATTTGATCTAAATCTCAAACTCTTGCTCACCCACTCCCCTCCCTTCAAGCCTGCATCACCATTTGTTTTGAATCACCTTATTGGTAGTGCAGCTTCATCTGAGTGTAAAATGCATTTTTGAAAACTGTCAAAGGTAATTTGGGGATTCATCTGGTGAATAAAATGGGTGACCAAGTTGGTTAATACTGCTTTTGATCAAGTATGACGGAACGCTATTCAGTGATGTCACCAAGTTTGCTGTGGTTTACACACCAGATCTAAAAGCAAAGCCAACGGGCATGTTCTAAAATGTTTTGAGCAGTGACAACGCTACTGAAATAAGAATTGATTTTTCAAGAGGACTATTTTCAATGAATATACCATATATGTATATATGAGTTCTGTTAACTTATCACTTTTTTAATATTCTATTTTTCATAATATCTATTTATATAGCTACTTAAGTTAATCTTCCTTTCCCAGCCAAAGAATTTCTATTTTATTTTATTTTATTGTATATATTTTTTAGGTTAGACATGTTTTTATTGATCATGCTATTACAGTTGTCCCAATTTCCCCCCTTTATCCTCCTTACCCAGCATCCTGCACTCCCTCCAGCCATCCCCCCTCTTTTGTTCATGTCTATGGGTCATGTGTATAATTTCTTTGGCTTCTCCATTTCCTGTACTTGCTCTTAACAATCCCCTGCCTATTCTGTAACTACCAATTTGTATTTCTCAATCCCTTTACCTTTTCCCCCATTCCTCCAGACCCCCCTCCACACTGGCTACCATCCCAGTGTTCTCCATATCTATGATTCTGTTTCTTTTCTGTTTGTTTGCTTAGTTTGTTTTTAGATTCCATTGTTGATAGTTATGCATTTATTTCCATTTTATTGTTCATAGTTTGGATTTGCTTTTGTTCCTTAAATAAGTCCCTTTAATATTTCATATAATAATGTTTTTGGTGATGATAAATTCCTTTAACTTTACTTTGGGAAGCATTTTATCTGTCCTTCCATTCTAAATAATAGTTTTGCTGGATAGAGTAATACTGGTTGTAGGTCCTTGCTTTTCATTATTTTGAACACTTCTTGCCAATCCCTTGTAGTCTGCAAGGTTTCTTTTGAGAAGTCAGCTGACAGTCTTAGGGAAACTCCTTTGTAGGTAATTATCAGCTTTTCTCTTGCTACTTTTAAGATTCTCTCTTTATCTCTAACCTTTGGCATTTTGATTATGATTTGTCTTGTCCTCTTTGGGTCTAACTTGTTCGGGACTCTCTGTGCTTCTGACACTGTATGTCTATTTCCTTCACCAAATTAGGGAAGTTTTCTTTTATTATTGTTCAAGTAGGTTTCCAATTTCTTGCTCTTTTGCTTCTCCTTCTGGCACTCCTATGATGTGAATGTTTGAGCATTTGAAGGTGTACCAGAGGGAAGTTATTCTGGATATTTTGGATTCTTTTTTTCTTTTTGCTGTACCAATTAGATGTCTTTTTCTTTCTTAGGTTCCAAATGATTGATTTGATTCTTGGCTTCATCCACTGTTGATTCCTTGTAAGTTATCCTTTATTTCAGATAGCATATCCTTCATTTCTGCCTGGGTCTTTTTTACGCCATTGAAGTACCCACTGAGTTCTTTGAGCTTCCTTATAACCAGTGTTTTGAACTCTGCGTCTGATGGATTGCTTATCTCCATTTTGTTGAATTCTTTTTCTGGAGTTCTGTTTTTTCATTTGGGCCATTTTTCTTTGTCTCCTTATTTTGGCAGCCTCCATGTGTTTGTTTCTATGTAATAGGTAGAACTGCTTTGACTTGGTAGCATGGCCTAATACAGTAGGTGTCCTCTAGGGTCCAGTGGCACAACCTCACTTATCTCCCAAGCTGTGTGCTTGAGGCGCTTGCTCCCTCTGTGTCGGCTGAGTATATCCTCCTCATGGAAATGAGTCTTTATGCTGTCAGCAGGTCAATGGGAGGGATTTACCCAGTCCAGACAGCTGGTAGGACTTGCTGTGATCCCTGGTCAGCAACCACCTCACTCTGTGGGCTTGTGGAGATGGTTGGGTTGTCCTCTGACATGGTCTGTAACTGTCCACTGTGTGTATGCAGGCTCTGGGATTTCCCAGGTGGTGCAGGCCAAGGTCAGCCTCTACCTGTGTACTTTCCAGGATCCTTAGGCATAAGCTCTAAAGTAATCTGTAGATAGCTGCTGCTAGTGCCGGGCCTGCAGCGAGAGGTACAGGGGCTGATCTCAGCTGTTGCTTGTTTGAGTGGATTTAGAATGTTTTGAAGCCTGTGCCTAGCCCAACACTTCATATGGAAAAAGCCACTGTTACCATCGTGGGACGATTGATTGGGTGGGCTTTAAGTTGCAAGGGATGGACCCTTAGGTAATTGTCGGCGGGGAGGGGCTTACCAATCAGCCAGGTTGATGGAGATTCAGATATGGTGCCGCTGCACTGTGACTCTGTGTGAGGGAGGGCTTAGAAAGATACAATGGCCCCTGCCCGCAGTTCTGTCTGGGAGGAAGCTCTCCTCCAGCTCTTGCCATGATGTCAGACACTTGTTTGTCCCTGTATGCCACCAGTGCCCTTCAAGCTGCTGTACCAGTGCTGGAGCCCAGTGGGAGTGAGTCTGAGTAAGTTTGCGTGTGGCATGAGGCCCTTTAAGAGAGGCCTGAGAATCCTGCAGTTTGTTACCCCCACCCAACCCCCACTGGTTTTTATAGCCAAAAGTTATGGGGACTTATCTTCCTCATACGGAGTCCTGGGCTGGTTGGTCCATGGTGGGGCTACAATCCTTTGCTTCTGAGATATCCCTCCATTTTATATCCACCACACATGGATTTGGGACCAGCCAGTTCCACATCTCTGCATCTTCACCCCTTCGTCCCTCCTACCTGTCTGGATGAATGTGGTTTCCTTAATTCCTTTGTTGTCGGACTTCCATACACTTCGATTTTATGATGATTCTGAGTGACGGTTGTTTTATATTTTAGTTATAATTTTGCTGTGGTTTTGCAAGGAGGTGAGCTGCGTTTACCTACACTGCCATGTTGACCAGAAGCCTCCACCAGCCTAAGAATTTCCTAAACAACTGCTATTCTTATTTAAGATGATTTTCTTATCAAAAGTAATTGATCTTTATTTTAATGAGTAAAAGTTGTACAAAAATACATTTAATAATATTGCCAAATTATTATAAAAATTGCTGATTGAAAACACCACAGATTTATAAACAAACATCTTTGGGTATCTGGCTAACACTAGGTTTGTAACAGATGTATTCCCTGGAGATTATGCCAACTATTTGTCCACTGAACAAATATTTATTAAGTTCTAGCATATTCCAGATGCATGTCATGTTGAGAAGAGTTTGCGCCTTTAAATCTTTCCAAGTACATCCTGAGAGAGATTTATATTCTCCATTCTTTATAAAGAAGAAAGACAAAATAGTGCTACCGACTTTCTCTGCATCTGTGGAGTCTCCTGGGGGGTTTCCCCATGTAGAGAACCCGTTCTGACCAGACTAGAGGAGGACCAGAGAAGCTGGTGAGGCTTAGAGTTTCCCTTTTCTGTTTACTGCACCCAGACTCACATCCGTAGTAACTTACCTGTGTCACGGGGCAAGCTCCCTTTCTTACTTAATGACATGGCCCAATTGCTGTCCTTCCTTCTGACTTGACCTCACTTAGGGATAATGGGGTGTAATAGAGATAGCAGGTTTCAGTATTTTTTTTTGGAGGCTAACTTTAGTTGCTATTTTAGGCTCTGGAGATGGGTGTCTTGTCCTCAAACAATTTATTACCTTTTGAGGAAAAAGAAATATTTGTGAGCAATTACATCAGAATACGATAACTCGTGGTGGCAAAAACTCAAGGTACAAGGGGAATTTGAAGGGGAACCCTAAGACATCCTGGCTTCGCAAACAAGGTGCTGGCACTGCTCAAGGAGATAAGTAAATCCTCCAGCGAGCTCAGCATCATGAGATAGTTGTAAACTCTTGGGAACGAAGCTGTTTTTCTTTGGCTCTTAGTACTTCAGCTAGTTCTGCTTTCTCAGAGTTTTTTCGTCAGCTTTTCCCTGACACTTCGTTTTAAATAAAATCTGGTTTTCATCCTGGGACTTCCCCTGTGAAATATTTTATCGTCCCCAGCTCTCGCACTCACACTGAGGAAGAACACTGTAATTGGTTCATCGCTCCTCACTGGAACCTGGTGGCTGGCCCCATTTCTCTCACTAATGTGGACATCAATTGCTTAATGGAGGCAAGTGACTTTTAAATGTAGGTTTACCTGTTTCTCATTAGATACGATACACTTACAATGTTTTTCATGTGTTTCACTAGAATGGTCAGCTTCGCCTCTTCGTGCGATATAACTAACTGCACTTTAGGCATCTCGTCAGGAGGCTTCTCACCTGATAAAATGATAGAATTTCAGCAGGTTAAATTGGAAGTGGCTCATCTGTGGATAAAGTAAATATTTAAAGTAAAAAGTAAAACAGGACCAATGGATAATATGCAAGAGAAAGACTCTTCAGATCATGCTAACACCATAATACTTTCTAGGAAACTGGGATGGTTAAATACGAAATTTTTATCTAATCTTCCTGATCCAACTATTTCTCCTTATATTCCATGGTTTGCTTTGATCAACACCATTATTTTCCTAATTATTAAAGCTGGAAACCTCAGTGTCATTTTTGGCTCCACATTTCTTCTCAGTGTTGAGAAGTACAATGAGCTTAAAATGTTAGACAGCGTAGAAGTTGAAAGGGTTGGTGTTAGAAGTCAGTGGGCCTGTGGTTCAGGTGGCACTCCCCTAGACGGACACAATTTCCCTAAATCACCTTCTGTGGAATGGAGGTAACAGTTACCTGCTTCAGGATAGTTGGGATGATGAACTGATAAAATTCAAAAGTTTTCACAATATAGTCGCTCCATAAATGTTTATGATTACTAATATTCTATTTCCTCACACTCGTCTCTATTTCCTATTACACTCATCTCTTCCTTTCCAGTTCCATGGCACCTAGTTCATACCCACATGGATCTTTTGCCTGAACTACTAGAACATTCTCTCCTCTTCAAAAACTCAGACATATTTGTGCACAATCACCAGTATAATTTCCTACAGAAACTTTTACAACAATACTCTTTTGATCAAAGTACTGTTCATAGTTCTCCACTGCTTATGAAAAAAAGTCTGAATTTCTCAGCCTTATATTATAGCTTCCCGAATATGTTTTATCACCCACTATTATCATTCCAAACTATGGCCTGTGAGTTCATTTCTATAAAATTGCTGTGCTATTTTCTTCCAGACATTTCTCATATTATCCCCCTTTTTTTGAAATGATCTTGTCCACCATATTTGGCTATTGATCTTTTACCTTTCTACAAGGCCTATTCAACATGCAAAATAGTTTCCGTGGTCACCTCCTTCTGAATCTCCATAAAACAGTCTATCACTTAATATTTACACTGTAATTATCTTACATGTCTTAATTTGCTTAATTTGCTTTTTGGGTTATAATATCCTTCAGGGCCTATTTTTCCCTTACATGTCCAAGAAATATATAAATCAGTACTTGCTACATAATATTACAATAAACATTTGTTTAATAACAATAGTAACCTCAATTTTTCTTTCAAGTTATATCATTCTATTATTAACATGAAAGCTTGTTTTTTAATTAAAAATTTCCAGTTTATAGCCCAAGGATTAAGCATAATTTACATTTTTTCTTATATTTCTCTTGGTAATCACTGTTTGTTCTCTGAGGAAATTTAGAGAGAAGAAATTTATTAATAACAAGGAATTTGGCAATGCTCTGTTGTAACATCATTGTAGACTCATTGTGATCGCTCATGAATTTTCGGATAGCCTTAGCTCTCTAATTCTCTCTGACACTTGAAACTTAAACATAGGATGTTTGTTTCCTCTTTCAAAGCCTTCTGCACATTTATTAGAGCAGTTTACCTACTGTAGGGAGGTAATATTAATTAATTTATTAATGTGAATTACTCACATTAAAGTAATTAAAATGGCCACTTTGAGTGTTTTTTACAACCGAAATGGTCATTACATAAATACAATACAAAACTTTCTCCCTTAAAATATCTTGATTACAATGACTGAGAGACTTTCTGAGTTAGAGCTACTATGAGATGGTTCTGAGTGTAGTAGTGAATTTGAATTATGTAGGTAAATTGAACTTTGTAACAAAAATGTAGAGTGTTGAACTTCTGGAATGAGCATGCTAAAAATGCTGAAAACTTTTTGATGTACATTTAAAATTACTTTGGATTTAAAGAATGAAAAGATTATTAGGTAGAAACTCAATGTGTTCAAACAGAGGATTTTGAATTCAAAGGTAGAGAGTTAGCATAAATTTATGATTGAGTGTCTAAATGCTAATCAATTTAAGTAAAGGATTACTGTTATTGACAATGATATTGCACCCTAAACCTCTCTAGCAGAATTTGTAACCAGAGTGTCCACCAAAACTTGCCAGAGTTCAGAGCCCCATGAAAATTCAGGCCACTAGGAAGTCTTAGGGAACAATGTGGTAATAGTAGAGGTGTTCATTATTTCTAGAACTTTTACTATATAGCAAACATCAGGCTTAGAGCTTCGTGTACCTGAACTGACTAAATCCTCACAGCAAATCTATGAAGTTTGTGTTACCCCTACTTTGCACATGGGGAAATTGAGGCACTAGGTCCAAAGTCATGCAGACAATGAATAGTGCAGGGTTAAATGATGTCTAAAATCTATGTTTTTAAACATTATGCTATAAAGGGGCAAACAAGGGGCAATAACTTAGTGGAAAGAGTTTAAATGAAAAATCCAGAGAGGGACAATTTTGAGAACCTCATATGGACAACCTCATATGGACAATAAGACATTTCGATTTTTTCCTTCCAGTTAGTCCGGATGATCTGATCATGCTTGATCTAGCTATTTATAGTAACCCAAGAATTGTTAAAATATTAGTGATCTTGAGGATGATTGTATTGAAATGCTTGAATGCATGGCTCCACAGTGGCTAATACAGTGCTTATTATGCATAATGTGTCCATTAAAGCTAAAAATAGTATTTGAAAATTTAACATGTTTCAGGTGATAATATATTCATGTGATCCAAAAATGAAAGTGTATTTTAAAAGTGTACAGTAAATAGTCTTTCTCCCATCCTAACACCTGTCCACCTAGTTCCCACACATTATTTTCTTAGTTTCTCATATACCCCTCCAGAGGGACCTATATCCTTCCAGAGTAGCTCCATGTAAGCAAATATGAGTATTTTTTCTTTTTCCCCACAAAAGGAATAGAATATTTACTATTCTACACAAAGATCTTAGAAATGTTTTCTAAGATTATTCATATCAATAATACAAATCTTATTTTAAAAATGATAACTTCATATTATTCTATTACGTGGAAATAACCATAATTTATTTAACCAGTTCCCCACTGATAGGCAGGTGGGATGTTTCCAGTGTTTCCAGCTGTTGGAAACCAGGTTGAAATGAATAACCTCATATGTGTCATTTTGCCTGTGCACCAGTGTCATAGGATATATTTCTAACAGGAGAATTGCTGGTCAAGGGTATTCGCATTTGTAATTTTGATAAATGTTGCAGATTGCCTTCCACAGAGGTTGTACCAATTTGCATTACCACCAGCAGTGTATGAGAGTGCTCGCTGATTTGTATCCAAGCTTGTTAATTAAATTTTTGAATTTCTGCCAACCTGATGAATTAAAAATGGTATCAGAAAAAATGGTAATTTTAATTTGCATGTTTCTTATGAGTGAGATTGAGGATCCTTTCATTTGGTTAATAGCCACTTGAATTTTCTTCTTTTTTTGTGAATTATCTTTTTGTAATTTTTTGTTTGGTTGTTGGTCTTTTTCTTACCAATTTCTAAGATAGTTATGTGTAATACAAGCAATCTTTTGTCAGTGATGAACTGCAAATATTTTACCCATTTTGCATTTATCTTTACATTTTTTAAATATTTTGCTATAGTGTTTTATATCAGGCAGGATTTTTATGACTTCTGGGTTTGTAGTCACAGCTAAAATAGCTCATCCCAAAATTATAAAAGATTTTTCCCATGGTCCTTTGTCACATATATGTTTTCATTATTTACATTTAAAATCTGTCCTCCCTTTGGCCTTTATCCTGTCATATGCGGAAAGTATGCCACCCCAAAACACTTACTGAATTTTCCCACACTGGTTTTGCCACACATTAAATTCCTGCATGTGTTTAATTCTATTTATGGACATTCTATTATGTCCCATTTAGTCATCTATTTGTGTGCTAATACCACAGTATTTTAATTATCGAGGCTTTGAAATATGTTTTTAATACATGGTAGGGTTAGTCTTAACTCTTTTATCTGCTCTTGATACATTTTCCTGGCTCTTCTTTGTTATGAATTGTAGAATTAATTTATCTATTTAAATATAAAACTATTAATATATTTAAAACTACATTTAAAAATTATATTGGAAACATCTGATATCTTTATGATGTTGAATCTTCCCAGCATGTTATGTCTTCCCCTTTTGCTCAAGGTATATTTCCAGTCCCTTAGTGTGTTTTTAAAGTTTTAGTTTTTGTTTTGTCTTGCACATTTCCTATTAAATTTATTTCTAGTGGGTTTTCTTGCTGCTTTTGTAAATGAGATCTTTATTTTACGTATGTCATTTGAGAGTGATTTTTAGTTGATTCTTATTTTTCTAGATATGAAATATTACTACAAACAATGTTAATTTTGTTTTCTCTTTGCCAAAGTTTATGCTTTAATTTATTTTTGTATTTCATTTAGTCATTTTGCAAATATTTATTGATGTCTTATGAAACAAGTATTGTTTTAAGTCTTTGGAACAGATTAGACAAAACCCCTCTCAGCATTTCTACAGTAGTAAGGGAAGATATAAAAAAGCAATAAACACAATAAATAAGAAAAAATTATATTATACTGAATATGATAAATGATTTAAAAGTTCCTGAACAGGATAAAGGCATTGGGCCTACCAGAATAACACAGGCACAATTTGAGATGGTACGATCAGGGTCCTTCTCACTGAGAAGGTCGATCTGAGAAAAGGCTGAAGGACGCGTGAAGGAGTGAGCCCAACACTGGCTAGTGCTTTCAGCAGGATGTAATCATGAAGATCAAGGGCATATGCCTTATTTGGTACTTCAGTGGAAATGGGTTCACACTGTTTCTCTGTCATCCTCAGGCATCTTTGGATAGCTGAGATAGATACATTTTCTCACAGTATGGAATTACCCATTGCTTTTTATTTTAGTGTTTTATCTAGAAGGTTTATTGAAATTTATCAGATGACCATGTGATTTTCTCCTTAATCTATTAACATAATTAATACCATGAATTATATACTATGTATATGTACCTATTTTGAACTGTTCTTGCATTTCTGGTCAAAGTGAATTATATTCTTTTAGTGTGTTGATGAATTATTTTGGCTAATATTTCATTTAGAATTTCTAATTGATATTCAGTGAGATTAGCTTGTGATTTTTTCTTTCTTTCTTTTTTTGTCTTTTTTATTTTACAATTTTTGTAATCCTTGAAGCTACTGGCATACTTTATGTGCTTGATAAAAATAATATGGAAAAGTTTCCTTATTTTTCTCTGTTCTGGAATTATTAGATTACAGTGAAATTATCTAAAAAAGTTTTGGTAGATGCCCTCTTGAAATCATCTGAACTTGGTACTGTTTTAAGGGCTGTTTTTTGAAGCTTTTTCTATCCATTGCATCAAACGATATTTTCTGGGGTGAGTAAATTGTGCTTTCTTAGTAAACTATTTCAGACAGATTTACTAACTTATTTTTGTAGAGTTTAAGAAGTAGTCTTACATTTTTTTCAATTTCACCTCTTTCTATGGTTACTTCTTGCTTCTCCTTTTGTGTTTTGTGTATTTGTATTTGCTCCCATTTTTTATTACATTAGTGGCTTGATTATTTTATTGCTTACTTTTAATTTCCAGATTAATTTATTTTAGCTTCTTTGGTGTTCTAACTCATTAATCTCAGCCTTTATCTATGTCCTTTTATTTTGTTTTCCTTCATGGCTCTTATACCAATTATCCCAATTTTCCCGTGAGCATTGCTTTATCTTTCTCCCATGGTTTCTGACATATGGTATTTCATTACAGCTATTAGAAATTTTGCAATTTTGGTTTGTAAGTCCTTTTGATCCAAGAGTTGTTCAAGTGACATTATGTTTTTAAGTCTCCAAACTTAAGTATCTTCTAGTTCTTCGAATTTTTCTATTAATTTATCACTTTGTTGTCTCATGAATAGAAAAAAAAGTCTATACTATTTCTACTTTTTAAATTTTTAAAAATTTGCTCTGTGGCCTAATACATAATCTGCTTTCTTGGAAGTTTTGTGAGTACTTAAAGAGACAACATATTCTCTATTTTCAGGATAAAAGTCTAATATAAATTAATCAATTTTCTTTATTAATTTAACTATTTAGTTTTTCTATGTATCTACTTCTGTTTTCCACTTATTCTTTCATAAGTCAAGAAAAGTGAATTTTAATTTCCTTCTACTAGTGTTCTTGTGTATTTCTCCTTATATGTTTCATGATGTATGCTTTACATGTTATTGTCATATATTTTACATGTAATCATAACTGCACAAATCTTTCTGGAGAATTGTATTAATAATTTAATGCTTCTTTCTTATTTAATTCAATGCTTCTTTGCCTGTTTCACCTTTATTAAAATTGTGACTTCTGGCTTCTGTGTCCTTGCATTTGCTCAATTTAACTATGCCTATATTTTAAGTTTCATTCTTTTAAAATTATTTTGGTTGTGTTTTACATAAAATATAATGTTATGCCAAATTTTACTTCCAAATGTGAATTTTTGTTAATATTAAGATAAGCTCATTTATTGATATAATGAAGATATTTTCTTCTTTATTTTTACTGTTTTATGTTATTAAGGAAACATTTTTGTTTTTATGATTTTTAAAGTAAGTTTTCTACTAAGTAATTTGTTGTTATTTTTATATACTTGTGATAGTCAGGAAAGCTTTTACCTTTGATCTAGTGGTTACTTTTATTTAATATTCTTAGACTTTTATTTCTCTCGATAACATCTGTTTCCTAATAGAAGCAAAGATAGAATTAGTGTGCATAATCTTTTGCACTCCACTTTTACCTACCACTCTATTATATTCAATGTTGTGATCTTCCTTAGCTAATACTAATATCAGATATGCAAAGACTGTTTTATTTCTTGATTTGTTAGATTTCAAAAATGTCTTCTGATGCCCAGAAATGAAGTACTTAGAGAAATTCCTCTAAGTCTCATTTTCTTTTTATCTTTTCCTTCCCACATAACCCACAAGTAAAAGTCTAAGATAAGTTTGTAATTAAAAACATGAGATTATATAATATAACAAAATGCATCGTATTTTAAAGCTTTCAAATCAAAGTTTCAAACGCAACTTAATACATGTAATAACATCAAAGCAGTCCTAGCCATTCACTTCTTGTCTTTTCATATCATTACAATTTAAATTGAAAACCTGGGTAACCCACTTCAACCTACAGATAATCTGCGCTCTGCCAGAGCAAGTAGCTAGAACATGAACCAGAGAGATCCTGCCGTCGAGACTGGGTGGCTTCAAGTTCCCTTTTTAATTAACATTTCAAATTGGAGGTAATGATGTGAAGTCATGATTGAAAGCTCCTGTTTGCAATCATTTGTAATTTTCTATGGCATTTAAACATGTTCATTAATTTGTCCTCTGACCCTGACAAGATCATAGTCTTTGATGATGCTCTAGTCCATTACCTATGCTATTGTTTCTGTACTTCGACAAAACTCTGTCTTCTGTGTGTCAGAGTTGTGCACTGGTGGAGGAGGAATAATTTTATTTTTTTTGTGGAGATAGTATTTGGCAAGGAGCATATTAATCTGGGTAGAGTGTAGATGATCATGTCATTAGAGAGCTGAAGAATATATAAAATAAAATCCAGAAACTTTCTGGTTAATGCCTTGGTTGAGTCAGGTGTCCATAATATTTAGTGTAATAATTTGTAGACTTTTTTTCAGGTGATATTTCAGGAAAACTCTTGTATTTGGGAGGCATTGGATTCCTTGTGCCAGGGTATTTCCATATGAACTGCTCTGTGTGGGAGGAGTAGCATGATTTTGGATTTTGTTTTCTTCTCTCAGGTCCTTTTAATAAAAACAACAAGCTACCATGGTAGAGAATATCCATGTGTCTTCTATTGTTCTTTCTATCTTCAATCATTTATTCAGTAATTATTTCTAGAGCATCTAGAGTAGGTCAGACACTGCGCTAAGCTCTGGGGATACAATGGTGAACCATACATATGTGGATTATGCCTTCGTAGGTATCTAGTCACAAGATAGGGGTATAAAGCAAGGGCCATTGAAATGAGATCTGAAAGTTGCAATAAAGGATGGAGAAGGTGGACTAGGAGTCAGGTGGTTCAGGCAGACAAAACTGCATATGTGAGGTACTGAGGAACTAAAAAAAGACAAGAATCAAGATGGGAAGGGGCCTGGCATTAGACTGAGAAGGGAAATTGGTGGGTGCTTGGATTATGTCATCATGAGGAATTTGGTCTTTATTCTAAGGGCAGGAGCAGCCACCTAATTTGTGAGTCTCAGTGAAACAAACATGAAAAACAAAAATGTTTTGGTAAAACAATAATTTTACCAAAATTATTGATAATTTCAAGATAGTGACCACAGAGTGTTAAACAAGTGCGGGACAGTTCTAAGCACCGTGCCCTGTGTGACTGCACAGGTCACAGGCCCATGGCATTGGCACTAAGGGCAATGGAAGCCAAGGAAAATGTTAAGTAGAGCAGAGAGATAATAGGATGGGCACTTGAGAAACACACATTGTTCTATTGTTCTAACCAAGGCTTGTTTACTTAGTGAGTCAGGGAAAAGGAATATTAATATATTCCAGACCCAGTATTACAAATCATTACTAACATGATATTTATACATCATGTGCCTAGATACATGTGTACCCAGAATCCATTCTCTCAATTTATTAGTAAAGGTAGTAAAATAGCGAAGTCCTAGATTTTCGCTAAGGTCATCCTATGCAAACTGGTATTTTAATATGCTTGAATAATTTTATCCTGTAAAATTTAACAACATAAGCTCAGAATTTCAGCTGACAAGAACAGTGCTTTGGAAACAATTGTGCTTCTTGTGTAGAACCAGCTGAAGTCCTATGATGAATATATTATGAGTTCAGAAATGTGAAAGGAAGTAATTTTAAAAATATAAGGAACAGCTTTCTGTTAATCCTTGTTTGTTGTAATGATTTGCATATCCTGCTTAGATGGCTCTGTTGTTTTAAGATAATAGACTGTATTTCATATGCAGCCTGTATCTAAAAATATTAAGATTCAAATATTGTGTTGATCATAACTGTCAAAACAAATCATGAATATTGTATAATGTAGTTGGAAATAAACCCAAAAAAGAATTTTCAAAAAGCCAATAAAGCCATTGTTTTTACAATAATAATTTTATTTTTTTGTGTGCATATATATTTCAGAACATGCTACTAGGAAGTAATACTATCAGCAACATTAAAAATTTGATAGTGAGCCACATTATTTTGAAACACAGAGAAACAATTTTTATGAAGGACTTTAACGAGAGAATAGAGGTCATCCTAGTACCTTTTTAAAGTCTGACATCTCTAGAGATCTGCAACTTTATGTTTTTCATAATTTGTTTTTTTGAGTTTATAAATATTGATTTTAAAAGTACTCCCCAGCAATGGTATTTTTTAAAAGAAGATATTAGATATTTGGGAATTATGACAATAAAAACAAAAAATCATATATATTGTGGATATCATTATTTTTAGATATGTACTATAGAATGTAAGAAATTGCTTTAATTTTTAATATTTTTGTGGTTTGGTTATATAAAAAAGTATCTTAGTGATATGGGGGAATGAGAGAGGCACAATTCTTGTATATTAATTTAGGATTTTTGAGCACAGAGCAATGTATAGTGAGGAAGTAGAGACCTTGCTTTAAAGTTATTTTCAGTATGACAGAAACAAGGCAGACATAAACATAAATATATACCTTAATGTACAATTACACTATACAATCTGATCTGGCTATACAGAACTGCACACCTAATGGGTAAGTAATTAGAATGTCAGATACAAGCAGAGGCAATAGACAGATGGGACTAATCCTAAGGTAGAGAATCAGAAGGTAGATTGAATAAAATAAAGATGGAAGGCTATACATTATGGGTTTGCGAATCTTGTGTGACATAAAGACCAGGATTAGTATTGGAAGGCCATGGGCAATGGAATCATGTTACAAATGCTTAAAATTGATAGGACATTAAAAAAAAGTCTCTGTTAATCTAAAATAAATGATAGAAAAATTACTTAGAGTTTACACACATTTTGCAGAATAAGGTGAATAGTTGTGCTTGGCTACTGTGGGGTCCCAGTAGTAAAAGACTTCATGAGGTAGGTGGGGTAATTATTGAGTTTTAAACTAAGAGTGACACCACTAGGCAGTGCATGATGATGGTTGTTATTGCCTATTTTGTGTTGCTTCCTAAGATGTTGAGGAAACTGAAAGATCTACCTACACAGGAAATCAGGGACTTTGCTTCTGACATGAAATTCCATCTCAGTGCACAACTAACTGAAATGAGTTAATAATATAATATCGTGTAGGTATTATAATTGGACAAACACATCTGGGTGTAATGTAAATTGAAGAACATATTATAAAGGATTAAAAAACCTTGGAAATGGTTAGAGAAGACTCTTAAATCCTCACTCTTAAAAAGAAATTTTAATTCACAAATTGAAAAAAATTAGAGTTGTGACATTTTTTGCACAATTATATCTAAACCCAGTAATTTTGCATAGTAATAATGGTAAAAATACTTGCCTGGGAACAAAGATGATGGTTCCTCCAGTGTTTGTTGCACAGGCTCAGAGAGGAAAAAATTAAGAATGCAATCACTCTGAAAAACAAGACAAAATGTAGTATTTCTTAATATCTTATATTTATTTACTTCTCACTTATATTGATATATGAAAATATTGCCCCCAAATATACAATTATTTGTTAATAGATACCTATTATAGATTCCATAAAGAGGAAAAATGTATTAGTAAGTTTGGTATGTCAATGCCATAATTTTACCCTAAGTTAAACTAATCTTTTATAAATGTGGATGTCTGCTTATTTTACATTTCTTTAAGATCAGGTGTGCTCTACTCTCAGAGTTTTCTGTGTTTACATTCTTGAATTCTACAATTACACGTGAATCTCATACCTTATTTGTATAGAAAATGTCTACCCTTAGCTGGGCCTTTGGAAAAAAATTTAATCTCAGTAGGACATACATGTTCACTTAATGAGTAACCCTTACTCCTCAAGGTTCAATTCTAAGAATGCTCACTGAGTACTGACCACACCAGTGGCATCAAAGAATGTTAGGGGATATTTAAAACCAGGAAGATGCATAAGGTGCTCCCCCTTTTCACAACACAATCTAGTGGAGGAAACAGGTTATATTAAGCGCTTTAGTAGAAATTCTAGTTATGTGTGTTTCTCTGTTACACTGGAATGATCACAAACAAACTGAGATTTAATCTGAATGAATGAGCTAACTGGCAAATCTGACAACAGCCTTTTCTTAGTTAAATTGCCACACATTTTGTTTTAAGCGCACCTCCCCATGAGAGCTTACCTTATTATCTGAAGGACACCATTAAATAATTGATTACTTCCACCGATTATCATAGGCTGATGTCAAAGCCGCCTGACATTCACCCTCGCCAACCTGCTTTCTTATTCCGCACAATGGCTCTTTCAAACTTCCCCGAGGAAACATAAACTTCCAAATCTGACTCCTCCACTGATGATTTTGTTTCCACTTTACATAAAATAAGAGGCAGATGGCAATTCCTAAATTTCCTGCCACCAAACCTGTAGACTCACAAAGCCATCTCTTCTCTTTCCTTACTGTTGCAGTGAAAGTGCTTCCCTTTCCACTTTCTGAAAGTTGAATTGTGTTCCCTCCAAATTCACATGTTAAAGTCCTAACCCACAGTACCTCAGAATGTGACCATATTTAGAAATAAGGTAATTGCAGACATAATTAGTTATGTTAGGGTGAGTTCATACCGGTGGAGAGTGGGCCTTTCATCCAACATGACCATTTTTTATTTGAAAAGGGGAATTTTAAATGTAGCCGCTCATGGAGGGAAGATGATATGAAGAGATATAGGGAGAAGACAGACATCTATAAGCCCTGGGGACAGGTGTGGAACAGAATCTTCTTTCACAGCCATCAGAAGAAACCAGCATTGGAGACACCTTGATTTCAGACTTCCAGGTTCCAGAACCATGAGGAAATATATCCCTGTTGTTTAAGGCACGCAATTTGTGACACTCGGTATCTTAGAAAACTAAGATACTATCCAGTGCCGATTCCTTCATCTATCCATAACCAGGGTTCTATTCCTTCCTCCTCAAGAATTTTGCAGAATATATACTAATCTATACTTTAGTTAATGTTCACCTTCTTCCTTTTTTTCTCATCAGACTAAAGTGGGGTCACCTGTCTCCACTTTAACAACTAACGAACAGTGAATCAAATCAAACAAAGAATACTCACACATAAGTTACATCTCGTCAGTATGCAGTTTTATGGTCCTGTATTATTTTCTCCTCAACACAGGCAAAGTTATGGGGAGACTGGTTAGCACTCCCACTGGTTCTATTTCTTCAACTACTACTCACTTTATAACCTGCCACATCCAAGTTTCTACCACTAACTGTCCAAAGAAATGCTCTTACCATCCTTTCTAACATTCTCTTTTTCCAAATCCAGTGGGGACTTTCTTGGCTTATAGGGACACTCTGTTTTTAGTGAAACACTCTTTATTTGCTCATGATGTCTTCCCAGTTTTTCTTCCATTTGTTTTATTGTCTCTTCTTAGACTTTCTTTCAGGATCCCCCTCCTCCTCCTCCTTCTTCTCTTTTTTGCTTATGATTTAAGTTCTAGATTCCCTCACGTTCAGGCCCATCTTTCCCATTAGCACATTTTTTTTCTAGGGGATGTTTTGTCTTCTGGTGGCTTCTATAATGACCGACAAGTTAAACCTTTATCCCAGATCGTTCTCCTGAGCCTCAGCCTTCCATATCAAAGCACCTTGTTTATTGGCTCCCTCGACTGTTCTAGGGACAATCAAAATCCCCGAAGTGTGCCACTCAGTGCCCTTTATTTCCCCTCAATATGCTACTTCTTCTGTGTCCAGGCTCAAAATAGTACCTTTTTGGACTCTCCGTCCTTCCTTACCTCACATGTAAAATTAGTTGCTAAGTCCTATAGATTTCACCTCATAAATCTGTCCCCTACTCATGTCTTCCAGGTATCCCGCCATCTTCCTAGTTCTAGCATTGTCACTCCTCACCTAAGTGATAGCGGGGGTTCCCAACTCTTATCCTGATGCCCTTTAATCCAATCTATTCTCTACATAATTGCCAAACTAATCTTTCAAAGTAAAATCCTAATAGGTAACGGTTTAAAAGCTGGCAGTGGCTCCCTCTGGCTCTTAAGAAAAAAAATCACCTGCTTAACAAAGCTTGTAAGACCTTCCTTAATTGGGATCTTGTTCATTTCGCTATCTTCACCTATCACTATTTCTCTTCTAGTACATTATGATGAATTATGCTGTATTATATTTATTTCCCGAAGTATGTCATGTTCCTTTACCTCCATGTCTCCCTGCACACTCATTTCTCCACGCTTTCCACCCTCATCCGCCCCTGCCCCCAAGGTTTCTCACGTGCCCTCTGTTCTTGTTAGCCTGGTCGATGTGATATTCAGGACAGAGATTATCATTCATTCACTCAGGCCTAATACAGTATTTTTGCTCAATAAGTATTTGTTAACAGAAACAATTCTTTCATCCGATATAGAACACATTGTTTTTTTTAATGCAAATATTTTGTAGCAGTTTTTTTGCATTATTGTGAGTCAGTTAATTACCAATTTTGATCTCTACATATAGATCTCTTTTGATCTTGTTTAGTAAGAATCTATCATCAAGAAATATATCTGTGATCATAATCAGGGAACTGACCAAATCAAGGTGCATTTTTTTTAAAGTTTAAAGTTAAACTTCAGTCTGTGCAGAAACGGTAAAGGAAATTTGACCTTCTTTGGCTTGTTGACAACTAGTCAATTATTCTTCTTGGGCAGCATTTTGCTCTTTAACAGTAAGCAGGATATTGCCCCAATTAGTATCTGAAATGTCACCACTAGCTAATTATTCCCTTGTGTTTACACTATAATAGCCTTGAAATCCTCATTTGTAATTTTGGGTGTGGGTAACATATGAAATACTACTTCTTTAATGTAACAATATTATTTTTATTCTAGAGGAGAAACATGGTCCAGACACAACAAAGAGATGAATCAATAAAAGGAATGAAGAGGGTAGAAAGAGTAATAAAGCTGGATCTCAAAATAATCAGTTTAAAATTTTTCTCAGATTGGGCTTCACTTTCGTGCGTGCACCCTACCCGACAGCTCTCCCGCACACTGCACCACTGGACAGCTGCAGAATCATAGCAATGTTAGTGCTACACTTGATCTAATAACCTAACCAGTGTTCTCATTGGGGTTTGTATTGCACCCCAAGCTGTGGCTACATTTAATTGTGTAGGTTGTATAATGAGCAATTCCAGGGGTGCGATTTTTACATTGACTGGCTACGACTATAATTTTACTCACCAGGGCTTCCCATGTGTAGGGCTGCCAGTTTTAACAAAGAAAACCAGAAGATGCACTTGCAATATTTGCAACATACTTGCACAAAAAAATTGTTTATCTCAAATTCAGACTGAACTGGGTAATTTGCATTTTATCTAGCTACCCTACAATATAAGGAATTTAGAAAACATGTGGGCATACTTTTGCTTGGGTCAACGACTGATGGGCACAACTGGCAATTAATGGGCAAGGCCACTTATCCTAAATGTCCTAGTGCAGGAGACCCTTCTGCATGGCATGGGCCCAGCCCCGAGTGGCGAACATTTACTGCAAAGTAACTTCCTAAAATCCATGCTAAACCTTCCAAGGAGGAGTGTAACTGGTTCAACTACTTTTACCCTTTTCATTTGCAAATATCCCTCTTCTGTGATGTGATTAGCAGCACTGGCTCCTTTGTTTTCTGTAAAAGGTAGCCACCTAAAGCAACCTGTGCATAGTAAGTGAGGACCATCATGTAATGTGCCCAGAAACCCAATAAAGGTCGGTCACAGCAAGGGCCGAGGCTTTTGCTCCTCTTGAGAGAAAAGCCATGCTGTCCCTTTTCCTCCACTAGACTCCGTAGTCCAAATGAATGTCTCATTTCATCCATAATGATGTGAACACTGCTGGCTGGTGTTTGCATCATCCTAAAGTACCTAGGAGATTCTTATACTATGAAGAATGTCGCTTTTCTGCTTAATTCTTTGAATGGTCATAGTTTCCCAGGAAAAAAACTCTAAATTTAACTACTTTATTCTAGATATGAGAAAACTGAACACTGGGTAGCATAAGTGGTTGGCTGATTGAAATTACCACACACAAGAAAGACTAATAGAATGTGGTCAGGAAGCCAGGCCCACTTGTGTTCCTACTGCCGACGGCCTATGGATGTAAAGAGGCAACATGAGGAACTGGTAGGGGAGGTGGCCAGACAGAACTTCTCAGGGGTCCTAGAGTATGCTGGTCTTCTGCATAAGCTTAAAGCTACTGTGGCCTACTGAACGATTTTAAGCTGAAAAGCACCGTGACCAGATTTTTTTTTCCTAGAAAGATGAAAGTACATTACTGTGGAAGAAAGGCAGAACAGCAGCCATACTTGGAGAATGTTACCAGCAAAATCCCTCTTACACTCGATATTCTGTATTCTCTGAGAATTCCATTCCATCTTCTCTTTAAGTCTCTAAAATGACAGTTGTTCTCTCTCTAGTCCCTTTTGTAATCCTAGACCTGGTGGTGGGGTAGGCATGCTCCTTGCATCTGTCTCCTTGCTTTTTTCCTCTTTTCTTTTTAAATATATTTTATTGATTATGCTATTACAGTTTCCCCAATTTTTCTCTCCCCTTCCTCCTCTCTGCACCCTGCACCACCCCACCCTCCAGCATTCCCCTCGTTAGTTCATGTCCATGGGTTGTACATATAAGTTCTTTGGCTTCTTCATTTCCTACACCATTCGTAACTTCCCCCTGTCTATTTCATACCTACCAATTATGCTTCTTATTCCTTGTACCTTCCCCCCATTATCTCCCTCCCCACTCCCCAATGAAAACCCTCCATGTGATCTCTATTGCTCTGGTTCTGTTCCTAGTCTAGTTGTTTGCTTAGTTTTTGTTTTTGTTTTTAAAATGTTAAAGAGACTTATCTAAGAAACAGAAGAAGATCAAAAACTATGAACAGTAAAATGACAACAAACTCACAACTATCAACAACTGAACCTAAAAAACAATAACAAAAACACACTAAGCAACCAACTGGAACAGAAACAGAATCACAGAAATTAAGAGAAACCTAATCAACAAAACAAACAAGGGAGCAAAATAGAACCAGAGACACTGAAATAAAGAACAAACTGACAGTAACCAGAGGGAACCGGGGAGGTGGATAATGGGGCAAAGAAGAGGAAGGGTAGGTAAGGAACATGCATAAGGGACCTGTGGACGAAGACAACTGGGGGTGGGCAGGATCGAACAAGGGAGGTGGGGGTGGGTGGGGCAGGGGAGAGTGATGGGGAAAATAGGGATAACTGTAATTGAACAATAATAAAAAATTGATGTGCTGCATGGTCTAGTCCTCAGACTTTTTTGATATTCACATATTACCCTAAGTAATATTATTCAGTATCATGGCTTTGAAAAATAATTATTTGTTGACAGCTTCACTGTTTATGTCTAATCTCTCTTTTCTCCTTAGGACCTTAACTTTCTACTTGACATCTCTATTTAAAGTCTTATAGGAAACTCAGACTTAGTGCATTTAGATCCAAACTCTTGATTGTTCCTGTTTCTTAATGTTAAGGTCTAACCTTCCTACATTTCCTCCCAACACAGCAGATATCAAATCAGTGCCAGCTTGTATGGCCATAAAGGTGGGTTAGTCACTGGCACTCATCATGATTGGTTACTGCCTGGGCCCTAGCAGTTGTCAAATATTTGGAAGCATCCTTCCTATGTAGAACATTATATATTTGATGAATAAATTAGTAAATGTTTAGGATTTGTCATGGAGACTCTAAAGTTATTGGTCTTTGATATCAATGGTCCAGGCAAAAGCATTAGGCTATATTAAAATGCCTTCTGAGGTTATATATATTTTTCTTTGCTAGAATACATATTTATCTGAAAAATATGAGATATTGATGTATAATAATGTGTTTTTAAATTGAAATGCATTCAATAAAGAACAAATTTGAAAGACAATTGATCAATTTAAAATTAAATCTTCATTAGCTTATATTTTGTTAATTTCAGAACTTTAATCAATATATTGCTTACCAATTATATTTAGTCATTTGTAATTTAAAATGGCTGATTTTTTGAGAGTTGATCAATTCAGAGTTGTTGAAACCTGTGTTTTTTCTATTTCATATGCACATATTCTTGTTCTCAAAGACTCAGAGAATGAAAGTACTTTCAAAGATCAGAAGTAATATAACCTAACACTAAAATTATTTTTTCTTATTTTAAAATAACACATTATGAATAGCCATTTATTAACTGGCCAGCCCACATCTAGAATTGGTTGCAATTTTAATTTTAGTGAGCTAAAACAATAAGTTAAATCTATCTCTCTGACACTGTGAAGTGCTGTAAAAATGTGAATTTAAAAATGAATTCACATAAGAGTTTTAAGTCAAAGTTGAACAATAATCATATTTTATTGCCATTTTCATAAAGTAGTTTGTCAGAATGTCCAGTCTTTAATGTAGTTCAACCCATTATATTCAGATTGGAGTTACAGGGAAAACTGACGCTATGAAGAACAGTGAACTTCTAAAGAGTCTTGTATAATGCCAGTTCTAAAATGTCATCAGCGTCTTACCAGACTCTGAAAAATACCCTTGGTTTTACTGATGGTACACATATGACGTTCATTGTGCCTTCAGCATAATCACAACCAGCTCCAAATAAGAAAAGAGCAATGTAGTGATAAATGTGGTAATTAACATCTGGGTGTAGCAAGCAGGGAACAAGAAACATATGTTCACCATTAAGATAGGATTTACCCATTTGGATTTATTTTGACATTTGATTTCTGCTTTAAAAGCATAACATTGCTTAAACTATAAGTAACAATCATTTCTTATTTTAAGGGATTTCTAGAAATTTGCAACAATAGGAGAAGAGATAAAAATCACCATTAAAATGGCTTAAAATTTTAGAAATAACTGTTATTTGTATATCTAAGCTAAACTCAAATGTACACATTGGTTTGTGTTCTGCAGCCATTTATATAGCATTTGTTATATGTTTATATTGATCTCTGTACATATATTATTCAGTTCAGACCAGAATTTAAAGAAGGAAAAGTAATTCTTGTTATCAAAACTATAATTTGTAGAATGAGACTGCAAACATCAAAAGATAAAAGAAGCTTCTATCACTTTGAGAGAGGTGAGTACGCAGACTAAACAGACACAAGCCAAGGAGGTATGGGACTAGGAAGTCCAAACTGATGCTTGCCATCTCATTAGAAGAGAGATCGGGATAGCACCTAACTACGGTCTTCATTTATGTTTATTTTTTTAATGGACAGATTGTGTGTGTGTGTGTGTGTGTGAAAGAGAGAGAGAAGAGAAGAGAAGAGAAGAGAAGAGAAGAGAAGAGAAGAGAAGAGAAGAGAAGAGAAGAGAAGAGAAGAAGAGGGAGACAGTCTCAGAGCACTGCAAGCATCCCTCCCTCTGGGCGGCTCTGCGTCTTTACGCCAACCCCCAGAGACTTCTCTCCCATCTAACTTGACTCTGACACCTGATCACCTAATACTGGACTTTAAAAGCAACCTCTTTATCTCATTTCCTTGCAAAAAGAAGATTTCTTATAATTGAGAATGCCCCTGGAAGAACCCCTAACAATGTTTGATTTTAGCAAGTTAAAGTTGCCCAGTTTCATATCAAAGCTGCATCTTCTATCCTTTCTTCTTTTTCCCACCCACTGTCCTGTATTATTTATGTTCACGTTGCATTTGCCACTCTATTATAAACTCATTGAGAGTAAAGTGTGTATTGCGTTATTTTAATCTCTCCAATTTGTTCTTTACAACCAACTTAAGGCTAGTGTGTTATATGTAGTAAGTGCTCAATAAAAATGACAAACTCTTTCCAAAGTTACATACAGTGATGCAAAATACCTTTAAATAGTTACAAATAAATGTGTCATATAACTAAAAATAGAATGTGAACTTTAATATATAGAGATAATAGAATTTTTTTCTTGTATTGATATATGACAAGCAACTATGAAAGAAGAAAAGCACTTTCAGAAGGATTGTTCTAGGGCCAGAAATGAGGACTATACTATCATAGGAGTACTTAGCATAAATATTATACATTTACTTTAAATCTCTTATTTTATTGGAAATGCACAGTTGAGTACAAATATCAGCTTCCTCTAAGCTGGTTATAGCATTTAAAATAATTATAATATTTATGTTACATCCCTGACTTTATAGATTTTAGTGCTTTGTAGATACCTTTGTTGATGTACAGGTGAGGCAAAAGTAGGTTTACAGTTGTGAGTATGCAAAACAGTTTATACTTGTATTGTTGTTTACTAATTATTCCATTCTTTTCCATATGAACAACTGTAAACCTATTTTTGCTCCACCACGGATATGAGGAAAGGGAAGAACTATACCAATAACACAAAATTTAAAAAAATCTCAAAATAACATTTACTGTGGAATCATGTTTTATTGAGTTAATCTTAGAATTTTTTTTCATTACTTGAATATGAACAAATTGAGTCAGGGAAGAATCCACCAACACCTGGAAACATATAAAGCTGTTGCTGTGATTAATCTATTTGAAGATAATTGAAAACTGACCACATTATGTATCACAGAGAACCTGAGTGCTTCGTTGGGTTGCTCTGCTTATTAACGTTAATCAACATCTGATGACATCCCTATCAAATTATTATTGTTCCAGCCACATATCATCTGAGTAATGAGTATTATAGTAAGACCTATGAAGTTTCTTAGGAATAAGAAAAAGAAAAACCCACCGTGGGAAGTTATTAGTCTTTATGAGGCTACCGGCACATATTAACACAGAATATTGACGAAGCCTTTTATCTCCTTAGGGCTGCATCCATGTCTGATTCGGCCTTCTGCTTTCTGGAGCAGAATTTTCTAAACTTGGCTGTGCAGCTGAATCACTTGGGTTCTTAAAAGCAACCCGTGTACCCAGGTCTCTCTCTACCTATGGAACCAGCATCTCTAAGGATGGGGCCTCAAAACACTTTTTAAAACTTCCTCCAGTTATTCTGAAACAATTGTTCTCTAGGTGCTATTTTGGCATCCCTGGCCAGAGAATATACAGTGTAGCTAATCAGTAAACATTTGCTGGATGACTGAAACAGCAGTTTTTGAAAGTGGCAGCTAACACGCCAGCACACACATTTAAATTTGGTTGATTGACTTTGTTAATACAGCACTACTTTATTTTGTACTATGCAAAAATCAAGTGATAACTGAGATGTACGTTTCACATCTCAGGAAGTTTTTTTTTGTACTTTAAATACTGTGCAAAATTCAATTAAGCTAATTAGTTGAATGTTACTTCAGGAGAAGGCATACTTATAATATCAGCTTTCTTTCTTATGAAATTATTATGGGGCAAATGGTAGTCCCTCCTTGGACGTCCAGTACTAGAGGATGGCTCTCACATTCTCACTTGGAGCGTTTCTAGGGTCTGTAAGTTCATAATAGTATCTCATGTTTGACTGTGTAAATGCCTCCTTTTCCTTCTCCTCTATTTTTGTACACTCAAATCCTAGACATTGATTCATCCAAGATAAAAACTACGTCATGCCTAAAATTTCTTCAGCCTTCCTTTCTCTAACTGTTGACCAATTGAGATTCACACAAGACAGAAAAAAAAAACCCCGCAAAATACATCTCTTCTTGGGGCCTGTCAGCAGTACTTTAATTTAGCACAGTGGCAAAGGGGAAATGTGAAGAAAACTGAACACCGTGTTTGGTGGTTTTGTTCGCCTGTTTCTGTGCTGCAGTGACTTTGGTGGACAACCATATTCACTGATCCTTGCTGTGCCAAACTACCCCTTTGCAAGTCTTCCCCTACCTGTGTATACCTGACTCCTTTGCTTTCCCTCTCTTCACCATCTCCTGCCAACTCTTCTCTATGACCCATCTTGGGGGGCAGATGCATTTAGGAGTTCCTGATTGACAGTCTGCTGCCATGTCAAGACAGATCGCAATGTGCATCCTGTTACACTGGGACCGGAAAGCAGAAGCCTCTCCCACTTTGTGCTTTCTTGCCTCTGCCTAAGAGGGAGAAGCCTGACAGTTTAATGGTTACTAGATATTTTGTCAATTTCCCTGAACATGCTTAGTCTTCAAAGCAGCGTTAGTATGAGCAGCAGGGCAGCCCTGGCATGCAAAGATGGCAGTCCCACCTGCCATGCCCTCAGCGCTTTCCCTGACAGACAGCTGCCTTATTCGGGTGGCCCCTGACCACAGCATAAGTGGATGGGCACAACCTTCCGAGAATGTCAGAACTAGCAAAGAACATTAAGATGTCAACATTCTACATTCTTGAATGTGTAAAAAGGACATTTATTTCAATGAAATAAATTAAGTTGCCTTGATCATCCTTTATGAGCACAGCCAGCCAATGATCTTAGGTAACCCGTAGAGCCTGTCCCCAAGCTGGCCAGTGGCGGGATTCTCAAGACAGTTTTTTTTTTATCAAGCCAGAGTTCTCTGTCATGGAGTTCAGGTGGGGGACTGGACACTGGAGTGAGGAAAAGTATCAAAATTATATTCATATTTATTCTGTAACATCATCTAAGCTTTTTCCCAAATTTTCTGTTTTTCTACAAATTTTAAAACATTTATCACTTATTAGTGTAGTACTTTGTGTGTAAACCATATAAATAAATAGATGTGTTTTAGAAGCATGAGCTAATTTCTTTAAAAAATACTGGTAAGATATAAAAATAAATAAGACTAGGGCTAAATACTTTTCAGATACAAAGTTTCAATCTCATAGGTTTTCAAAAACAATGTAAATCCCATAGGTTAATATAGGCTAATGATCCTGTTATTTTTATTTAAAATGTTTATTTAGATTGATGGACTTGTAACTGTGCTATATGTGGGTAAAATGGAATGAATATAGTCACTGAGTTGGTTAAGCCACGGAGGAAGAGGAACACACGTAACCATCACAGACACTTTGTCCTGCCAGTCCCCTTTGTCTGGGACAACTTCCGCCAATTTTATTTTTATTTACTGACTTCTATTTGCCCTTTAATATCAACTTGAATGCCTCCTCTGCCTCACTCGGAGCTGAGTTAAGTGTATCTCTCTAAGTGCTCAGGTGCTCGCTCGCCCTGGGATACAGAACAGCATCACCAGGTGAGAGTCTACCAGCCGGGAAACACTACTGGAGCACAATGTTCTTGAGTCCATATTTACCAAAAATTAGTGATATAATAGGATATCTGATTATCTACGATATTGGAGGCCAAAAGTCTAGGTTGAAAATAAACAGGTAAGTATCTGAGGATGTTATGAATAGAAGAGCAAATATAATCAAAGGAAACAGAACAAAGGAAATAGTAAAAACAAAACATGAAATAGAAAACAATATAATTGGGACAGCCAATAAATCCCACATTTCACTCTTTGCGAAGATTAGTAAAATTCATAATCTCCTGACAAAACTGATCAGGAAATGACATATGTGAAGAATGAAAGAATAGGCATCTCTCTAGGTCTTACAAATGCTAAGTAGATTATGAGAGAATATTGTGAATGACTTTATGCTGACAAAGTAGCAAAATTTTCTTGCAAACTATAACTTAACAGATAGACTCCCCGAAAATAGAAAATGTAAAACTTCCTATAACCCTTAAATATATTAAATCTCTGGACTTACATGGCTTTACAAATTAAAGAAATAAAACCAATTTTATACAAACTCTTCCATAGAGTAGGAAAAAAGCAAGAATTCTTTTCAACTAATAGTATTATGAGGCCAGCATATTCTTGATTTTGATTCCTGGTAAGAGCATTAGAACACAGAGAAACATTAGGCTGTCTCTGTAATAAACAAAGTTGAATACAAATGCTAATGAAATGTTAAATCAAATATAACAATACATGAAAAGCATAATACATTACAACAATGTGGAGTTTATTCTAGTAGTGCAAATTTGGTTAAAATTACTTTATTCTTCAGTGTAGTTTACCACAGTAACAGAATAAAGGAGAAAAACTATTTGTTATTGAATGATTGTTGATCAGCTCAATAGATTCAGAAAAAAAACTTGCTGAACTCAACCTTATTTATTGTAAAAACTATTAGCAGCCTAGGAATAGAAGGAAGCTTTCTTAAAATAATAAAGGCTACCTACAAAAGCCTACATACTTGAGGAAATATTAGATACTTCTAAATATTACACAGTGGCATAACACAAGCATGTCCACCATCACCTCTTTAATTCAGTATATGTTGGGGGCCCTGCACAAAATAGCAAGAAAAATAAATAAAATGTATGAATATGGAAAAGAAAACAATGACTCATTATTTGTAGACAATATAAGTGGAAAATTTAAAAAACAGTACAGATAAATTATTAGAATTAAAACTGAAGTTAGTAAGATTGTTGGGTAAGAATGTCAATATAAAACTCAGTTGTATCTAAATACTGATGAAAAATAGAAAACCAATATTCAATAGATGCTGTCAGACATCTGTAATAAGAAAATATTTTTAAGGCATGTGCACAGAGGAATGAACCTATTGTTGAGAAAAAAATGTAAAGCTTTAAAAAGGTACATTACAATCCCTACTGAAAAATGTTAGTATGGAATTTCAACTAAAATCCTAGTTAGTTTTTGCAACAAGTTAAAATATAATTTTAAAATTTATATGGAAATGTGAAAGTTCAAGAGCCAAAATACTAACTTCTTAAGAATAAGGATAAAATAGGAGGGCTTACTCTGCGAGATATGAAGACTTATTATAAAGCTACAGTGATTAAGACTGTTGGTACAAGGAGGGATAAAAAGATCATTGATGTAGAATATACATCTCTGAGGTAGGCAAACAGATAAATATTTAAGTTATTACAAGCATGGCACCGCACAACAGTGAGGAAAGGGAAGTCTTTAAACAATGTTGGGACAATTCAAAATCTACCTGGAAGAAAAGTGATTCTTATTTCACACCATGCTGTAAAGTCCAGTTCAGACAAATTGTAGATTTAAATTTGAAGGAAACAAACAAGATGGCTTCTAGAAGATAATATAGGAAACTGTGCTTATGGCATAGAGATAGGATATGTTATTCTAACCAAATGGGAAAATACTGATCCATTTTCCTGCATTAAAAGTTAGAGTTTCAGTTCATTAGAAGACATACTGAAGAGAATGAAGGAACAAGACATAGAGTGGAAGAAAATTGTTGCAACATATTTAACTAATGAAGGAATTCTATCCAGAATATATGAAGAAATACTATAAATAAATAAAATAATATGTTATTTGTAGTAACCCCAACTTGGAAACATTCCAAATGTGTAGGTACATAGGAATGTACAAATGGATCATATTATATTCATATAAGAGAACACTATACAAGAATGAAAATACAGATAGCCGTCACCGCATTGTTGGTTTAAACATCAGTCATTTCATTGCCTCTCACTCTTGGCTTTGACTAGGCTCACCTGGGCTGTTTTTGGTCGTGTTTCTAATACGGTAGTCCTTTGGCTCTTGGAGCTGGAATTATTCATAGGACTTTGAGGTTGATACTTGCTGCACACTGGGGCCTCAGCTGGGCACCAGAACAGCTGCGTTTCTTGGACACCTTTCTATTTCATTTTCTCTTGTTTCTCCACGTGGCAGACTTGGGGTAGCTCAGTTTCTTATACGGCAGATGAAAGCTCCCATAGTGAATATCACAAGAGAAACTGGCAGAAGCTGTATGACCTTTTCTAAAGTTATATGGAAGCTATGAAGTCTCACTTCCACCAAATTCTATTTAATGAAAACAAGATTAATCACAAAGTTCCTCCTGGGTTCAAAATGGAGGACATAAGCTCCTGTTATTGATGATGGGAGGGTGGTGAACAATTTTTACACCTGTTTTGAAACTACTACATTGTCAGATGGGTCTTCCCATCATTATTAGTCCTTGAACCGTCCTACTTTCCTGTGTAGATTTTTCTGGAAACATGTTATATTTTACATTTTAAAATGCTAACAATGAAAAACAACACAGTCCAGTCCAATAAGGAGGTCCAGACTCTCAGAGTGGTGAGGGACATTGTTATTTTTCTTACTATTTTTAGTTCCTCGCTAAGTCTTAGCTTTAGCTCTTGACAACCTGGCTTTGACATCCTTGTTGGTTTTAACCTTCCTCTCACAGCTTCCTCACAAGAATGCTGAGGTCCAACTGAATCGTCCCTGTGATAGAATACCGGCCCTCCAAAGATGCCCACATCTGAATGCGGGTATGCTACCTTCCATGGCAAAAAGTGCTTGGCAGTTAAAATTAAACGAACAATCTCTCAATGGTGAGATTATCCTGGATTATCATAAGGAGGGTCAGAGTTAGAGTCTAAGGAGATATGATAATAAGAGCAAAGGTCAGAATTTGCCATCGCTGGAAAGGACACAAGGTCAAGGAATGAGGCTGTCTTTAGAGGCTGAAAAGCCAAGGAAGTGGGTCACTTTTTCTAACATCTGCAAAAAGAACCAGCTCCCTAACACCTTGAGATTAGTCCCATAAGACCCATTCTTGGACTTTGATCTTATGAACTGAGAGAAAATAGATGTATGTGTTGCTTTAAGCTACCAACTTTGTGGTGATTTGTCGCAGCAGCAATGGCATCAGTACAATCCCTTTCTGCCCCTCCACCCCCACTCTAAAGTGCTAAGACACCTAAGCAACACTGATAGTCCACGAACCACATATCACCCCAAGTCGTTTGAGGCCAAGGTGCTGTACCTTTCAGCTGCTCCACAGTTCCCTGCTCAGAGATTTTCCACATGTTACACATTCATGTTTGTGAAGTGACTATAGGACCAACAGAATATTATCATAAAGTATAATAAAATATGTCCAGGAATAGTTGCTATTGTATGGCAAAGTATAAAAGTAAATTGTAACTTACATTTGCAACCTCGTATGATCCAGTTAATATCTGTTCCATGTAATGATTCAGATCTCTGAATCTTTTGTCATCTGAATTTGTAAAAGGTAAGTGCCACCAATGAGGAAACCTGTTTTAAAAGAAAAAAAAAAGTACATTTGTTTGAAAATCAGCCTCTTCATTTTATGACTCTTTGTGAAGCTACAGCTGCATCTAATGGAAAGTCCAATAAAAACATCGCCCAAAACGACCATAGAACACATGATTAATGCTGGGAGTTTCTTTAGCGTGGCTGTGCTCACTTGTGCTAGTTTAACTGTCACTGGTATTAATAATAATTTAGTTCAATTTAGCATCCTAAATCAACATGTATGTTCCTTCTTACTGTGTTTATGGTAGACCACACATTTTGTTCTTTAAATACATATGGGGGCTTAATAAATGTTTTCTGAGGTTAATGATTCATAATTTTGCAGAAAGGTCAGATTTCGTGGTTTCTTCTGGGTTCACTAGAGACACTGCTTTGCAAAGTTCAGCTCTTTACCCAGCGACATATGCTTCCATCTGGTCTGAGTCTTTGGAACAAAGTTTCACTTTGTTCCCCAGGAGTCTGACTTGCAGAATCTCTTTCTTCCCTACATTCTCATGAGTCATCTCCATGGGTTTGATATGATTAAGAATAATTATTGCATGGAATGACCTGTTAACGATTAGCACTTGGCAATGCATTTTGCAGATTAAATATATCGTTTTAGGAACTCTCTAGCGGCTTCCTCTGATTTCAGCCTTACTCGGCCTCCTTCCTAGTTCTCCTCCTTTGATAAAGGCCTTTTCCTGGGCAGAGGAGAATCGGAGAAAGTGAAGCATGGTCAACAGACCCATAGAAGTGTGCCACAGCTACGGGCCCGCTCATCCACTGTTTCTTGTTGGGAATGTCAGGGAAGTCCCAAACAGCATATTTGTGTAGTTAAATAATTGTTTTTTTTTAAAGGTCATTTGTAGTTCTAAAACTTAAAGTGTTAAACATGTTCATCCTTAGTTATGAAAATTAGTACCATATACAACTAGTCAAAATATAGAAATGAATTTGATAAATGGATGCATTGGGCTGGTTTTAAATAATTTGTGTATCTGTGGACAAATTTTCCTTATTGCTAAATAATATGGAGTTCAACATCAGTTCTATACCTTTGTTGATATTTTTATAGATGTATGTACTAAAAAAATATCTTGTGTATGAAGAAGTATATAAGGAATTCAGTTATAGTAGTATCATTCAATTGTTTGGGATGCTTTTGTGTTATATGCTAAATGTAACATAGAATTCATTTCTTAAAAATGATTTTTTATCTGACAGTGATATAATTTCTTCCCTTAATTTTGTCAAGACCAAAGATTGAAAAACATCTAACTTGCAAACAGATTTGATACCTGGTTATTTAAGTAATTAATTTTCTCACTGCCAACAACACTAGTTTGATTTGCCTTTTATTTGATCCTCAGAGATTTTTTTAACTCCCTAGTAAAATGTATGCTCATTTTGAAGTAATGAACATTTTACTCTTGTAAAAGTAAAATGTAAAATAAAAATGTAAAAAAAATGTAAAAATGTAAAATAAACATTTTACATTTTTTTTTTTCATTTTACTAGGACAATGTACCAAAATAAAATTTTGGACATTTTACTAGGACACTGTACCAAAAAACAGATTTTGGGTGATTAGTGAAAGTAGAAGAGGGGAAGGAAATCAACTCTTCTCAAGCAGATTAATTTTAAAGAAGACCATCACTTTTCAGGAAGATTCGTAAGCCTGTGTATTCTTGGAAGATGCCCAGAGATACAAACGGCCCAACGTGAAGACCACGGTTACACGCTGTGAGTGATTTGAATTTTGTTCTTCATGACTCTAACTTTCTCATCATACTTCCCAGGTCAGGTTTACTTAGTTCTCACAGGGTTTCCCTTAGTAAATTTAAAAGCCAGAGGAAATCTTGCCCTCATCTTTCATTTATATGCATTGCTGTAAGCCTTAGCTCCTTTGGGACCATTAGCGCACAAATATTGTTGAGGGTACATAGGGCTAACTGTTTCTCTCCTCCACACATTGCTTGAATAGTTTTAGAATCAACTTAGGTACCATCATCAGGCAGTAGTTGTTGAGCAAAGCAAAATCCTAACTAAAGGTGAAAGTCGAGAAGAGGCATGTATAGAAAGGTTATTAGCACTTTTAAAGTTTTACAAGTTATACTAATGTGTATTGGAGACATAAAAGTGTAGAGCAGAGGAGTGTTTGCAACTGAAAAGGACAGCTCTTTCACACAAATTAACTTATACTTCCAAATCATTTCTTAGTAGGGCATGATGGCAACCACCGATGTTGAATACAGCATGTGCAGTCCGTCTGAATTTGTTTTTACCAGCATCGCTTCTTTCTCAGTTATTCTATCAGATGTTTTAAAAACTGATGTTACTTTTAAAAGTTTCACAACCACATTCCTTTCCTCCCCGTCTCTTGAATGTACTCTTAGTCTAATTTTGTTGACTTACTAACATTTAAAGCATTTGTATTTCAAAGTTTCTGTGATATCTTCAAGTATAGATTTTCATGAATGTGAACTATGCAATTGTCAACATTGCACAGCATCTCTCCATCCATTGATATCTTTGCTTAGCTTTCTATTTACATTGCTAAAGGGCCAATTACTTAAAAAGCCCTGCATATGTAACACTACATTTGGCTGACCAGGGTGCCAACATCATAATTTCTCGAAGTTCACCTCTTTAAAGTCAAGATACACCTTTGTTATCACTGAAGTCTATGACTTAAATTTGCTTAGTTCTGCCTGATAAATTTTAGAAAGTTTGTCTGAACAGAGGTTGTTTTCATTTAGTTTGCTTACATTTAATACTTTTTCCAATAAAACATGGAAGGAAGCAATGATTTTCAAGATTACTTCAAAATGAACATAACAACAAATTAACTTTTGATAGTACAAATCAAAGTCAATAATTGATGATAACAAAAGTCAGTTGATTTTAATAAATTTTACTAAATTAAAATTTTACTACATAAAATTTTACTTAAAATTTTACTACATAAAATTTTACTTAAAATTTTACTACATAAAATTTTACTTATATTAAAATTTTAACTTTTTCTGGAACAGCAAATAAATGTATCAGAGCTGTATATTGCAGTTCCTTACTTTAAAAGTAGACCTATTCAATTTAGCTTTGAATTTTCATTTCAATTTTATTTTTATAGAAAACCCCAAAAGATTAAATTTAAAAACTGGCAAATAAAACATTTTTTAAAATAACCGATTAAAAATGTAATTGGTTCTCAATTTCTCTGTCTATGAAATTAATGGCTGGAAGCAAACAGAAACTGGAAATGTTGTTCTGTTTTATGAGACAAGGTTTTTACTGTGAGAACAATGCAGACCCTCTGCTGGGACAGGCTCTACGGCACTGGAGTCAGAATGCTGTGCTGCTCACAAGGAGAAAATCTCATAACCCTGGTTTTCCCTTCTGTTCAAGCACAAGCACTGAGGCAAACCCTGTGGAGGACAGCGCCTTACTCTGGGAGCATCAGTGATGGAAACTGCTTCTGAAGTTGACTGTGGAGTTTTGAAAACTGTTCAAATGACTTCTCTGTCAGGCTTGTTTCACTGTTCCTGTGTGTCACCTGGATTAGATACAGCTGCAGGAAATAGACAAAAATCAAAAGACAGCAATATCAACCTTGTGATAACTTCTAAAATTGCCTTATGTGTAACCAAACAAAGCACACATCTTTGTGCAAAAAAAAAATCATCATGGAAGCTACAAGATGTAATGGCCAAGTTACATATGAACACAGTGTATAATGATATCATAATCTTATGTGCTGGGAAAAGACCGCCTAATTTCTGTTCTAGTTGTGGACGCTCTAGGTAGCTCTTGATTTATATTCTACCACCGGCAGAGTCTGTTCTCTTTGATGGCTCTCTTCTAATAGCTCTGGTTGTTACTATTTCTCCTTGGAACATCCTCCATGCTGGCACTTCTGCTCAAACTGTCACTGATATTTCTTTCGTGTAGTAAAAACAAAAATCACCGTTTAAGGAAGGGTGTGCAACAGTGAACGGGAGTCTGAGATGAAGTCAAATGATATTTAAGTCAAGATGACAGACTGGAGACTTACAGCGTGAGTTTTCTTGCTGAACCTTAAAATCGTCGCTCTTTGAATTGACCTGGTTGAACTCAGCATGCAGGATTTGGGGGACAAATCTTGTGAAGTAGATTTGGCAGGGCTTACGGTTGTCATTTGTGCCAGTGTGTGAATCAAGTTGTTCAATTTAACAGGGAAGCACTCCAGACTTTCTTTTATTTTCCTAGAGAAATTAAAAAGAAAAGATAATGAGTTACATTCCCTTGAATTGAGTCATTTCACTGAAAATTTGTTCCTTTGTGTTTGTTAAATGTGGGGAAAAAAGTCAAGAACCAAAGATGTTTATTTGGAGCCCAGCAATTCAAATTTATTTTTATAAACTTCAAGTTCACATTGAATTGTTAGCAAACATAAAACAAACTTTCATGGTGAAATATAAAGCTATAATTATAATTTGTATTTTAACTTCTTTAGATTTATTTTCTATTTTCAGAGATAACATTTTTAAATTTAATTTTTGTTTATACTTATTTAAAGTATTGACATGAATCCAGAAGTTAAATCTATAAAAAATGTGTGTTTCGAGAAGCCCAGGTTCTATCCCTGTACTCTCTCTGCTATTCCTTCCCTTCCTGTATATGTAAAATAATGTTAAAATTACAGGGTGACTTTCATTATTTTGTTTTTTATTTTTTTAAAGATTTTATTTGTTTGTTTTTAGACAGAGGGGAAGGAAGGGAGAAAGAGAGGCAGAGAAATATCAATGTGTGGTTGCCTCTTGCATGACCCCAAATGGGGAACCTGGCCCGCAACCCAGGCATGAGCCCTGAGTGGGAATCGAACCAATGACCCTTTGGTTCACAGGCCAGCACTCAATCCATTGAGCCATGCCAGACAGGGCTCATTATTTTACTTTTTACTCTTTATCTTTGTATGTATTTGTGTCCTTCTTTCAACTATCTTACAAAAAGTTGCATACTATAATACTATATCTAATATACATGTATTTTATATGAAATGTTTTTCATTCTCTGGTCTTTGTTTGGTTTGTATTGGTGTGTCTCTACTTCCTAAAGTTATTTTTTTTTTGTATTTAAGAAGTTTGCAATTGTATTCTAATGGTATAACAAATATCTTTATACAATGCTTTTTACCCCTTTATACCTTCTCTTCTTCTCCAGTATCTAATTTGCCGTGTTGTCCATTTTATCCCAGTTAATACTATAAAGCAAACAGTATGCTTATTCTACTTTTTATATGTGCTTCCTATTCCACTCTCTTTTTTCACACTAGCAGTATGTATACTATACATACTATGCAGTGTCTCTTGTAACTATCATTAAATCTCAACCAGTTCTTATGTTTACATCACTCAGTCATTTTGACAATCTGAAGGTAATTGCTCAGGTATGCTCAAGGAAATAAGTTTCTGAGTCTTCAGTGTTCATAATAGTTTGTGGCCTTCATACTTCAAAGTTAATTTGGCTAGATACAACATTTTTGTCTCACATTTTCTTTTTTCAGTGCCATAAAAATATTATTCCTTTTTCTTCTGGAATAAAAGATTACTGCCCAAGCCCTGGTCAGGTAGCTTAGTTGGTTACCCTGATATGATAAGGTTGTGAGTTCAGTCCCAGGTCAGGGTACATGCAAGAATCAACCCATGAATGTATCAATAAGTTGGCAAAAAATCAGTGTTTCCCTCTCTCAAAAAAAATCAATAAGAAAAGGTTATTATCCAAAACTCTGATGACATAATGTACTTATTTCCCTTATAAAGGACTTACTCTTTTTGCCTAGACACTTAAAAAAGGTTTATTTTTCTTTAAAGCCCAATAGTTTTTCTAAAATATATTTCAGTTTGGTTATTCTAGGTATTTTTTCTCAATATGCAATGCATCTTTCAATATGTAATTTTGTCTTTTGATTTTGTAGAACATTTTTTAAAAAGATTTTATTTATTTATCTTTAGAGGGGAAGGAAAGGAGAGAGGGAGAGAAACATCAATGTATGGCTGCCTCTCGTGCATCCCCTGCTGGGACCTGGCCTGCAACCCAGGCATATGCCCTGACTGGGAATCAAAGCACGATCCTTTGGTTTGCAGGCTTGCGCTCAATCCACTGAGATACACCAGCCAGGGCTGATTTTCTAGAACATTTTAAAATTTTATTTTAACTAATATTTGATGATATATGAGTAAATTTTAACTCATTAATTTTAACAATATATCTACAAATTTCTTTTGAAATTTGTATTAACACAGTCATATAATCTGCAAATAATGAAGGAGATTTTTGTCACTATTTGTACTACTAAAACATCCAGTTCAATGTTAAGTAGAAGTGGCGACAGCAAGGTTTGTTCCTGATTACAAAGGAAACACTCATTGTTATAGCATTAAGTATAACGTTTTCTCTAGCTTTTTAGCTATAAGTTAAAGACATTTCTTTGTATTTATGAAGAGTTTTTGAAAATGAATGATTCTAAATTTTATTAACTGCATTTTCTGCATCTATTGAGGTGATCATATGTTTCCTCTTCTTTTTTCTACTGAGCTTTGAATGTTCACCTTGTAACCACTTATTTTACTGAACCTCTGTTACTTCAAAATTTTTGGGTTCTCTCGAATTGTCATATTTGTTGTCTTATTGAAATGGAAAAGAACAGGAAAACAAAGCTTAAATATAGAGCATTACAATCAAATAGAAGGCATTATTTTTCCCTGATATTAATTGGAATGCTTGTAATTTTTCACTTTTTAAAGTATGATGTCCACCTAAGTTTCTTTCTATTCTGTGCTTACTCAAATTTTTCAAGAGAAATGAGTGTTAAGCATACCCAGGCCCTGCGTTTTTTCAGGTAGGCTTCTATCAACGTTGCTGTGCCGTCTTTACAACTAACCTGCCATGTCCCCAGTGTTAACAATGTCGTTCAGTAATGTTGAATGTTGAATGTCCCCTTCGTTTCACAAAACTTCAAGCCCATTTATCTTGTTCTGGTATTAGGCTCTTTTGAGTAAATTTAAAAATTTTCCATTATTATACATCAACCCAGGTGGAAATTTGCTAAGAAAGTTGAACTATGACTCTGATCATCATTCATTTCCACAGTGTTCATTATTTCTAAAGATATTCTTTGAATTTATGGAGATATATATAGTGCAGTATACAACATTGTTTCTTTTTGGTAAAGACAAGAACATAATAATAATAGAGATACTAGTAATCATGACTTATGGAGACCCTACCATCCATTCATTCATTCATTCAACTAGTATTTACTGAACGTATTATTGTGTTAGGTGCAAAACTCCTGATGGCAGCAGCTTTCTGGGTTATTTTGTTTAATTGCAGCATCGGCAAGCTTACGCTTTGAGTATCCTTATATTACAGGTCCAAAGCAGCAGCTGGAAGGTTGCAGTTCTTAAATTTCCTACGGGAAACCTCAAGGCAGTCTTGATAAATACTTCCAACTCCCTGCTAGGCACTGTAGATGGGAAGGAGAGAAATCAGATTTCTGCCCTGAGGGAATATATATCTTTTGGCAGGTCGCACACAATGCCTTATGTTAATCTCTTCCTCCTTAGAGGAAAGCAGTGTAATTATTTTAGCAGTAGATAAGAAAGACCAAGCAGGTGAAATGGTACCAAAGGGGACATCATCCGGAAAGTAGCAACCAAAAATTCCAACTTAGGTTTATCATGTTTATACTATGCAAATATTATTTCAGAAATATTACTACAAGTTAAGTAAAGAAATAAATATCTAAGAGCCCCAAAGGTAGCAAACTACATGTAGAGATTTCAAGGGAGAACAAATGTGTAAGTTATGGTTCTGTGAAAACTGAAATGAGGTAAACTCTTTTGAAATCCTACAAAAGAGATATTTGATAAGGATTAAGATCAGGCACTTTAGAGTTTCTCTTCTCTCTTTTTCTTTTCTCCTGCTTCCTAGTTTAGAACTTGGCTTTAAAAACAAAACAGACTTTGCTGTTTTCCCAGTTGAAGTTTCGAATCTTTAGAATTCACCTACAAGTCAGCAAGCGTTATGTAAATGTCAGCATGGGTACCTAACTCTGCTTGCAAACCAGAGTTCCAGGTTCCAGGGTCTTGACTATGGATGAGTAATTCTTATCAATTTCTTATGACAACTCCTGACAAAAATTGGCCAAATCAAAGCAAATGGAATAGAGGAACTAAGGAAAGGTTGATGGACTGGTCTTGTTATGTATCGGTAATATGCCAACAACATGATATCCCAGGTTATTATCCTCCCTTCCCAAAGCCAGCTTGTTTTATTGATGATATGAAAATAAAATTGTCTGCAAGGCATGAAATCTTAACATGCAGTAATAGAAAAATAAATGGTGATAAATGGTGTTATAATTAAGTTAATAAAATCTTTAACATATGAAAATGTATTTGGAAATAGTAGATAATTTTAGTCCTGTTGCTTGTCACATCCCTGGAACACGGCAATGCTGTGTGATGAGCCGGGCCAGGCACCCCCGGGAGGACTGGCTGGCACGCGCAGCTGCTGGGACCTAACAGCTGTTGTGCAGGTGCCATCTGGACCAACCAGCTTTTTAAACTAACCATTTCTGGTGCTCTTGGTGTGTCTATTAAACCTTTCAAATGCCTTTAACCTTTAGACTGATAGACTCCCAAAGAGTTTAAAGTATCTTTTTTTTTCAACTAAGGTGTATCCTGACTTGATATTTAGGCAAATTGAGCCTAATTCAAAAACAGAGATTTCCCTGTTTCTGAAATGCAGAACAGCCCCTGAGCTCTCAACCATCGTGCTGAGGGTGCCTGAGCTACCAGATTTAGGAGGCACAGTGTTCTGAAAGCTGTTATACCTGCACTTAAAAAATTTACTTTATAGAGCCAATTTAGTTCAGATCAATTCTTATAATTAAATTTTAAAAATGGAGACTCACAGTGAAAGGAAAAATTTCACTTTACATCTTCTTGCCGCTGCTGTGCTAATTTAGGAAAGTTGGACACCATTAAATCCTCTAGATTCTGGTTTTTCTTTTTCTTTTCTTTTTTCGTTTTTTTGGAGGGAGGCATTTATTTTTGCACATATCAATGGTTAAGGCAGAGTAAAATAAACATTTGACTTTTATTTGTAGAAATACAATAATTGATGAGATGACGATTTATAAAGAACTAAAAAAGCATCGAGAAAATTTAATGATTAAAGAACGTAGGGACCTGTATCCCTGTCCCAGCCTCTCAGTCTTGGAATGAAACCAGATAGAAAGGCATTGAGCTGTGTTTCACGACAGTTGGCACAAAGAGTCTTGTCTTACTCCGTAACCATGAGAAATAAATAAGGAGGAGAGAGGAACGCTGGGACTTTCTGGCACCGTGTCCGCGCACCCTGGGCCAGTGCAGGGGTTCTGGCTCCTTTGGCTGTGATGTGGAGCCTGGGAACACTCTCTCTCTGTCATGGGCATTTCCAATGACTTCACCATTGTACCTGTTGGGATAGTCACTGTGCCAGCTCTGCCTGATGGCCCCTTAGAACTAAGACTATTCTCTCTGAAGCTCAGTGTTCAGAGAAGAAGCTCTAGGTTGTTCTTTGTGAAGGGATGGCCCATGATAGGAGTATGGACAGGGAAGAGAATCCCTAATACCTTTGTGTAAGGACCCTGTCCCATATGGCCAAAGGCAACTCATTAAGTCAAAGGATTGCCTCTCTTTGGCATTTATACTAGAGAATACTGGCTAGGGCACAAAGAGAAGTAGAATATGACAGAGAAATAAGCAGAGTAGAAGATCTTGTTTGGCATTAGAAACTAGCCAGATCCTATTGGGTTCTGGGGTTTGTTAGGTTACAGTTTGAGTTCTGTGTATATCCCTTTCCTCAAGCATATCATATAGAATCTCTGGTTCTTGCTACCAAAACACCTCACTAATGTAAGCTATTTGCTTTTGAGGTTTGGAGTTTTGTTTTGCTTCAAATTACTTTCAATTTCAATGGAAGAACAAGAGTTCTTATACCTACTAAACCAAAACCCTGTGTGGCAGACCAGATGAAATACTGGGAAAACATGAAATATTTCCTCTCACATTTTTGGAGCAGGAAATGGATGAAGTAAAAAGCATAATCTGTATGTGGGAGGGGGGTTAGGCAGAGAAGCTTATGCTTAATGATCCTGCCCGAGCTGTGAAATAGGTTATCTGTTTCTAAGGACAGCTAACCCGAGGTTTGAAAGTGATTGAGAATTCTGAAATAACTCGTTTGGACAGCATTTTAATGGATGGTTGCCTTTGTTGCCTAGCAGTGGGCCCAGCAGAGACATTACACGAGAGTATCAATTTGCAGGGACTGAGTCATGATACTTTCTTGGTTCTATTCAATAGCATGCCGCCGAAAGGGGAGCCGAAAAAACTAAGGGAAGCAGAGAGAACAGTTGGCAATTATGTGGAAAACCTCTGTGGCCAGCAAAATGATTTCATATTCATTTTTTTCTAAATGCCATTAATTGTGATACAGTTTTTAATGCCACACGGAGCATAATATCCTTTGAAACTCTTATCACCAGCTCTTAACTCAGAATGTGACTATCTAGGAGTGAGGTAGGATCCTGTATTATTCATAAGCGGAGTACTGCCTTGGAGAGGCAAGAAAATCCATTTCTTTCTTTCAAGTCTCAAACAGGGTCAAGAATGGCAGCCTCTTAATGCGAATACTGCAGTCAGGACTGACGCATTTCAGGTGGCCATGCGTGCTGTCTGAGATGACTTAGTCCTCATCCAGGACCCAAATCTGTGAGCCTAGTGGTAAGGGGGGAAGGGGGAGGCTGGGTTTTCCTGTCTTGTTTTTATCTGTGTCTTAGCGTTGACATCAGGATAAGCAGTGACATAAAGCAACTTTTAGCCTATAGGAACCAAGAGGACAAGGAGTTTAAATACACAGAGGACCACATATGTAGGTAGAATTAAAGATATTGCTTGAAGCACCAAGACCAGGGCTGGGACAATTACAGAATTTGGTTACTTTTTTGGTAAATTATATGCACTGATGTTTACACTTCAAGTTTCTCCTTGACTTTAGAAATCCATGTGATGTCAGAGAATGCAGCTTAAGATAATATTGTTTGCACAGACAAGTAAACAAGTATATATCATTTTTAACATTTACTTAAATCTGGTCATTTAAAGCTCCCATGATTGTTTTTAATTAACGGAGATATATCTATAAATTCAATCTTATCCATTGTTTGAGTATTTTTACATTGTTTAAGTACTGAAAAAGAAATATTGTATAATTTGTTTAAATTTGAAAATATCTAAATAATGGAGATATTTAAGATATTTTAAGTAACTTTATTTTAAGGGTAAAAAATCACGGTCACAGTCACTTGAGCTTTCTCGTATCTCAATAGCAAGTCCCTCACAGTACTGGACGGGATGTGCCATAGAAAATGTTCTCAACACCTGATCTGCACATGCTGACCAGGGAACTTGGAGAAAAGCTGAAAGAACACACGCAAAGCAACTTAAATCATATCTAAAAACAAAGGCACACAATTGAGACTTCAAGATAAAGCACACTACTGAGATAGGCTCTTGGATGTCAAAGGGAGAGTGAGTCTCGAGGGAGATTTCTCTGAGGAGAAAAGGGGAAAAATTATAGAAAGTTTCAAGACATTTGGTAATGGGCCAATGCAGAAAAAGAAGGAAGGCGACTGCCTTGGTGACACTAGTCAAAGTGTCCCATGGGGGCCCCTTGGGCAGCAGTTATACAGAGTCTGAGTCAAACTCCCCGGGGACACCCAGTGCTGCACAGGGATGGCTACTCCAGGGAGGGACTGCTGTCTTCCCACAAGACTTGGGATGCTCAGGAAGACAGGACTGGTGCGGGCGGAGGAAGGGTGCGGGATCTGCTCCGGTTAAACTGCAGCCAGCGTAGGCTCTAAGAACCTGGAGGAAACTGGTCTGAATCATGCAGCAGCACATATCCCAGAGCCTGCAAGACCTTGCATTCTGAAACACGACCCTCTCCCCCCACCCCCCACCCCAGACTCAAATCGTGACTCTCTCCTGTAAACTGTATCCTTCGGCAATCCTTCATTTAACTTCTCTGGGGTCTCGATATTTCTAATCTGAAAGTGTGGATAAAGATGATATTACCTCACAGACTTGTTGCCATGATTAAATAAATTAACATACGAAAAGCACTTAGAGCAGGGTCTGATGCACAAGAAGCACTGCGCTAAATATTAGCCCTTTTATATACTGAACGTTTGATGTTTACATTGCATTTTCTGCTAAACTTTTAACTGTATTTTAGGAGAAGTAGAGTTTGTTTTATATTCAGATGTTTTTAGAAGTGGGACTCCTGCTTTACTTGAGAGAAATCGATGTAACCAACAAGGTGATATACAGATCGTAAATAATTCAGCATTGAATTAAGTGTAGCATGAAAAGTACATGTTTTGTTGTATTATAGAGGGAAAGACCAGTCCGTACTAGCATAACTCGTGAAGGTTTTGAGGATAAGGCAGCAGGTGTCCAGAATGTCAAGGGCTGGATAGGATGAAAGTTGGATCAGACTCCCCCCTCTATTCCATTAAGTTTTGATCCTTTGGGGACATTTCTGATGAGGCTATGAATGCAAGTTAAATACACAACGCAGGAATGAATGTAGGCTGAAAAAGTCATCTACTCAGAAGATGATTCACTAGGCAATAGTAAAGTTGTGGAGGATAAACATTCATAAAGGAGATTGAATTATAAGGTTCTCAAAAGTTAGGGGTAGGAAATGGCCAGTCAAAGACAATAATTGAACAGAAAAACGACCTGCCCTAATTTAGATGACTAGATGCCTTTTAAGTTTGCAATGGAGAACAAGTTCTTCACTGTGAATTTCTCAAAAGAAGTTTAATTAAAAGAGCATACTACATAACACCCGCAGGCTGGGAAATTAGCCTGGCAGAAAGTATGTGGAGGGTGATATACTAGCTCACTGCCAGGAGGTTGTTGGCTTCAGATCTGCTTCCAGTGTTAGTTTTAGTTCTCTCGGATGGAGATGGGAGATGAGTCAGCCCAGGCCAGCTCACCCTGTATCTAAGATTCCCCTCTTTACAGCTTCGGGTGGGTCACATGAAACCGGGGATGTGGGGGGATGGGACTCAGGCTGACAAATAAGGCACATTTACATTTTCCCTTTGGTCAGGGCCCGATAGAGCTTTTTCTTATCCAAAGTATAATTTTTTTTCTTTTTCATAGTGATGGGAGGAACTATTTGTAAATTGTGGCACTATAATTGCTCTGTCCCAGCGATGACACAGCACTGTATTTTCTTAGAGATGAAAGTCCTGAGTTCATATCTCATCATAAATCTCTTTTTCCAAATGGTTTTTCTGGACATAGTTCAAGTACAACAACCAATTTATTTTCGTCAGCCCTTGCTCTTTTCAGTGACCTGTTATTGAGCAACGTGTTGGATGCAGGGTCTTGTTACCCAGCACGGGGGTGCGACGGAAACACCGGCATTCCCGCTGTTCTTTTCTACCCCTTGGGAAAGCGGACATGAGCTGGTTTTAGAAATGATAGTTTCATTCCAACGACTGTTCACACCAAAATCATCTCAAATATGAAACGTGTGCACACACGCAGGAATACACACTCACACGCTCACGGCCAGCTCTACCTGGTAAAATGACTTGTTGCTTCCAGGTCTGTGTCTTGCGGACGGAGGTTACCGTACACGTACTTCAGGTCTTGGATTCCCCTTAGCTCTGGCAGCCCCGCCTGTAGCATCTGGGCAAACCAAACATATAAACAGGCAAACAAACAAACCCTCAGAGTAAATGTAAATGAAATCTTAGTTGGTTAACTTTGCTTAAGCTTACTTGGTTAATTCTACAAATGCACAGGAACGAATTTACATAGCAATGCCTTTCAGTTGTACACGTGAAAAACTATGTTCGTGGTTTTTAACCTGCCATATTTATCAGTAGAGGCAACATCACTAATAGTAAAATTAAAACCAATAAATTGTCAAAGCACTTGGAGAATAATAATTTAACCTTATCATAAACCTTTGAAGTAACCATGAGAGTATTATTTATCCCTATATTGTGTCTTCGTAGAAGAGGCATATTCAGCATGGGACAGCAGAAATAATAAGGTATTTAAAGTCAGAAAATCCGGATCGACCATTAAAATTTGAATGATCTTGAGAAAGAGTTTTAACCTCTTTGAACCTCTATTTTCTGATTTTCTTTCTTTCTTTCTCTCCTTCATTCTTTCTTTCTAAATACATTTTTAACATTAAATTTATTATGGTGACATTGGTTAATTAAATCACATGTTTCAGATATGCAATTCTGCCTCCTTCCATCACCATTTATACCCCCTTTATCTTCTTCTCATTTTTATTTTTTTAATCTTTTAATTGCATTTTTTCTTCTTATTTTTAAAGTGGATATAAATACACCCAACATATTCTGGGAGAATAAATAGCTAATTAATAAAAAATAGCTTTATACTTTATACATTGTTCCAAAAAATGTATCACAATGCCCGTTTTAAAAAAGAAAAATTTAATTTCCCCCAAACTGTAATTGAATTATCCAGGTCAAATGGTGTGTGAGCACATAGAGTATAAAACTTATCCCTCTGGTTCTTACTTTATGTTCTGCCATGACTCTATGACTCATACTATCAGAACATAATTTTCTCTGGTGAAGTGGTGATTGTATTTATTAAAGATTATTAAGGCAATGGAATAATTAAAGGTATAATTGTACGAAGGCTCAGACATTTTTCTGCCAACCTTTAGAAAAGAACTTTGTTTATATTATAGTGTAGGCTGAAGGGATAATATTCTCTGCAGTTACAGGCCAAACTCTTTGAGGAAAAATATAGATCTCTCTGAAATAAATGTGAACTTTGCAAAAAAAAAAAAAAGAAAAGTAGAGGAATGATGTCACTAGTACCTCTCTGACTAAGATAATAAATTATTTTGTGCTCTGGAATCGAGGCACTTTTACAGTTGTGGAAAGTTAAGAACAATGCTGCTGATCCTAAAAATAAAGGATAAACTGAGAATATGGTTATGGCAATTGTGATTGACTTGATGAAGTTCAAGTGAGGAAAAAAATGAATTTGAAACTGTTTTCCTTTCCTTTTGTTCCTACACAGGTTGAGGGAACAGCCCATAGAGATGGACAGGGGAGAGCAAGACGTCCTCCGTTTTTTCACAGAAAGAAATCCACGATAGCTCCCTGGCACATAGGGTCTCCTGTGGATGAGTGACAAGAGACTGGGCCAAAAAGGCAAGTAGGGTAGGATGTTTAAGCAATCTAAAAGATTTTGTACTTTATCCTAAAGTCAAGAGAGCTCTTTTAGTGTTTTTAAATGGGCAATAAAATAATTGCATTGCATTTTGGAGAGATCATTGTTGTTATTTTATTTTATTTTTTTAATCCTCATTTGAGGATATGTTCATTGACTGTAGAGAGAGACGGGGGGATACAGACAGACAGACAGACAGACAGACAGACATTGATGTGAGAAAGAAACATCAATTGGTTGCCTTCTTTATATGCCGCAACCAGGGATTGAACCTGCAACCTAGGTATGCATCCTGAACCAGTAATTGAACTCTCAGCCTTATGGTGTATGGGACAATGATCCAAACGACTGAATCACTTGGCCAGGGCTCGCTGTTGTTATTTTTAAAATTTACATTTACGTGAAGCCAAATAAGAGACTGAATTAGAAGACTATTTAGGAATGAAGGTAAATTATTGAATTTTAAATATAAGTAGAATTGAGAAAACTGAGAGATTGATTAGTTATATTTGGAGGGTTGGATGAGGTCTAAACCATATAGCTGTATGTCAGTAGCATGTAGATAGTAACCGAAACCATGGAAATGGATCAGATGGTCCTGGGAAGTTGTCAACAGCCTCTCCTCAAGGATGCTCTAGCAACTCAAATTTATGATATCTAAATTTGAGCAAATTCTACGGAAAATCTTCCTCCTCTTTTCTGTTTTATCTCTGTTTTCGCTTCCATCACTGTCCAACTAATAAGAAATTCATATTTTATTCCTTCTTCTTCCCAATTCCCAGGGTCAATCACTTAATTCTACAAAAAACTGCCTCAATAGTCTCTTATTCCCCTTTCCATTGCCCTAGATCAGCTCCTCATCTTCATTTGCTTAGATAAATTGAATAGGTTTTTTCTCATTCTCCAACCCCTCCTTGAAACACCATAGGTCCTCTTGATAGATACAGTTACTGTTTTCCTCATATTACAATCATATCTTGGCCCCACCTCTTTCACAGTACATATTGCTCCCTAAATTTTACTATATTTTGTTTATGTATATATGTGTCAGATTAGATTTTAGGTTCTTTGAGAACACTAACTAGGTTTTTATTCAATGTTGAATTTTCTATATTGTGTAGCATGGTGCTTTGTAAGTAATAGAACTTACAGAATGTCTAATAAATGCACAAATGAATGAATGGATGGATGAATGAATGAACAACACTATTAGGCATTGAAAATCTACAAGTAGCAAGTCCAACATTTGATGACTAAACTTAAAATCAACCACAGGGACATATAGTCTCAATAGCAACAAGAGTCTAGATTAGGCTTTACCTGATCAGTCGTTTACTTGGAGTTCTAGAAACATCTGTATACTTGTTGAGGCAGTTTTCCCTTCTGTCACACTGTGATTGTTCATTTGCAGTAATTTTTCTTTAGATATGAATTGTTTTCTAGTTTTTACAAGTAACCTGAATTCATACCTGCTTGCTTAGGACTCTGTCAAATATTTCCTTGGGAAGTATATCTTATACTTATTCCTTCCTCTGCCAACACACACACACACACACACACACACACACACACACACGCACACACACACATCCTACATGATGTGAAGTACAGCCAGCTTCTAATCAGAAGAATCCTAGCTCTCTCCCTAGCAAATGGCTGATGACAGGTAGCAAGTGCTGACCTTGCCCTTGTTGATGTGCTCCATTCCTTAGAGAGAAGGATTTGAATGCTGTGAATTTGCACGTGAGAGTAAACATTGTCTCAACCTGGGTCCATTTAGCCCACAGAGATGTAGTTCAAGTGTCTCCTCACTTAGCTTTCATAGGTAATGACTTTAATTGCAACTATAGGAAAAGGAAAAAGGAAGAAGTGGCCAGTACAAGTAATGAACAAATAAGTTCCTTTTAAAGGATAGGAACATTATAATTTCTTTTACTTCTATTCTCCTACTAAATCCACATCTATTTTGACAGCTGTGCTTTGGGAAGCAGTCTTCACCACCACATAAGAGAAGTCAGAAAGATTTCTGCTGGGAAATATATGGTATAATAATGGGCGTGAAAAACATTTTAAACTGGGTGAATGGTCCCTATGTTCTTTGGGAACCTTCCATAATAGCTGATATTGATTTTTTAATGAGAGAAAAGCTGATGAAATACAGGCTTTTATGTTTGTGAATTCAGCCAGCAACACACTTGAGTCTCCTGCAGATGTTGTGCTTTCACGCAGGATGGGAATTTCACGGATTATTTTCCCCTGCTTTTTCCAGGAGTAAATAAAAAGGATTGTGGATATCTGGAAACATGCTGCTCTCTACTGAGGATGAGCCGTTAACTCTATGGTAGACTTACCAAACCCGTGTAGCTCCTGGTCACTGACCATTCATGGAAGATAGAAATTATGACTCATATCAAATATTTCTTACATTGTGATTGGGTCATGCTGCAGTACACTGAGTCCTTTTTTTAAAGAAGTTTACACGGCAAGAATCAATTTGAGAGATAATTGAGGGAAATGTAGTCTACCCACATAGATAGCAAATAATCTTTCATAAGTTTAAATTCGGTATTTATTTTAAGAAGCTATAGTACAGAAAGTATGGCCCTGAAACCTTTACTTACGCTTTGATTATCTACAGAATGCCACGTGAAAACTGAAAAGAAGGAAATCAAGAGGTAAATGACCAGAAACAGAAGGAATAACACACTACTCTTTTACACACACAGAGAGACACACATATGCATATATTTGTCCATTGGTCTAATTGGTCTACATTGCCTCTGAACTCTGTTTCAATTTCTGCAGCAGCCTAAACCTTAGACTATATGCTTAATCTGAATTAGTATTCTTCATTGCCTAAAATCAAGGCATTTCTTAGCCTAAAAATCAAGACTTAAATAATTAAAACATAGGGAGTCTTTTTGGACATATAATATACCAGAAACGTTCAATATCTGATTTTAATATTATATTATGAGAATTTTTAAAAATAAACAAATGAACAAAATAGAACCAGAGGCATGGAAACATGGAACAGACTGATAGCAAACAGAAGAAGGAGAGAAGGGGACAATGGTGGACAGAAAGGGAAGGGGTTAGTCAAAGAACATGTGTGAATGACCCACAGACACGGACAATGGTGTGGGGATTGACCGTGGGAGTTGGGTGCAGGCTGGGTGGAGAAAGGCAAGGGGGGAAAAATTGGGACAACTGTAATAGAATAGCAATAAAAATGGAATATATATATCAATGTTTTAAATGAAATAAAATTATATTAACTCTATAATTTAATGATTAATATATTATGACTCGTGTTAGCAGTTTTCTTTTTAGGTAGGTAGAGCAATTTACTAAATAAGAGAATAAAGTTCATCAATAGTATTCTGAATCTGTTTTTCCAAAAAGCCATCCCCTCACATCAACATGCTCACATACATTCATTCAGCATAATTTTAGTGTCTCCTGAGAAACAGCATAAACCATATTTGTACTTTTCTGCTTTAGGTTTATTTTTCAAATGTCTGGTTCAAGTCATACTTAGTATGGTACTTACTCTCATATGTAGTTATCTACAACATTATAGACATTTAGAAATGTTGAATACCTTAGTTACTTGTGTACAGGAACTTTATCTTCCTTATTAAATTGAACATTTTAAGACTGACTGGGTCTCAAATGTTAATGTATCTTCCGCAATTTCTGGTATATAGCAAGTTCTCAAGAGCTCAGGGATTCATGGGTTAGAGTTTGCTAGATCACAAGTAAATATTAGAGTTGATAGTATCTGAACATTTATTATGTACATGGAGTCAAGGTCACAGACTCAGTCCTTGTAGAGTTTCCTCTGTGGTATGAACACAGATTATGAACCATAAGGCATCTCATAATTGCAGTATGGCCTAATAGAATTCTGAGATTCAGAGATAAAACACAAATCTACCAATATGAGTCACTGGTAATTACTGGAAAGCCAACTTGATTCTGAAGATGGACAGAACCTTCTATGTTCAGTTTACACATAAAGAAACCTTTGTATATGAAGGGTTACATGTTTATAATATTTTTAGAAATTCCCACTTTTTCAAGGCAGAGAAAAGAGAAGCAAGGTACATACGTTGTTTTAAAATTAAAACAATGATCCAAATCAAACCTCTACTGCAATAAGGTCAGCATTTATTCAGTACTGCCTAATAAAACTTTTCTGTAATGATGGATATGTTTTATAGTTGTGCTGTCCACTACGGTACTGCTAGCCACATGTGTGAAATGCTATTGAGCACTTGAAATGTGGCTAATGAGCCTAAGGAGCTGAATTTAAAATTTTATTCAATATTAATTTAAATTTAAATGTCCACATGTGAATAGGGGATACTGAATTGGATAGTATTTTTATAGATTAACAAGGATCTAGTATAATAAATTAACTGAATCCTGCCATATGGTAGGTACTGTGCTAAGTTTTTAAATATTAATTATTTTTTAGAGTTGTTATGAAATGTAAAGCAATTAACATACATAAAGATCTTAGCACACAAAGCATTCAAGATTAGGTTATGCATTTACTGATCCTACCTATATAAGGTAGATTTTATTATCTTTATTTAATACATGAGGAAATAGGGTCTTACTGGACCAATGTAGCCAGTAGAATGTCAGATTAGGATTCAAACCAAGGAAAGCCTGGCCACCCAGTTTGTGCCCTTGAAAGCATGTGGTAGAATCATTGTCAGCTGAATCCTCTAGACCAGTTATTTTTGATGATCGTATTGACTCCAGACACCATACTGATCTAGCAAAGGTGTACTTCTCTCCTACAGTTTGCTGCAATAACTAGTGTGTATGTATGTGACCAAATGAATCACTACGTTCTTCTCCCAGAAGACATTTCGGACAGATCCCTCCCCTCTCACCCTGCATGTCTAATCGTCATCTCTTGGTATTGCACAGTGGAATGAAACATTGAATTTTCCCCTGTTGGTCAGCAGACAGCACACAGGACCGTGACTCAGTGGAGCAAATGCATATTACTAAATGTAGCATTCTCTGGTTGAGTTGCTTGCAAGTCACCTCACATTTTTGATTCTCAGTTTCTAATCTGGAAACAGCAAGTGATCAAAGGCAGAAAGTGGGAGGGGAACCAGGAAAAGTCCTTGCTTGGTCTATTTACATCATTGAGTTGCCATAATGTGCAAGTGTGATAGTTTTTTAAAAGCACTTAAAAAAAATCCCGAAGCACAATACAACTGATACAATATTCTAAATTACTGTTCTTGATCTTTAATCAAAATATACTGCAATAGCCCCTGATTATGTCAATATTATCTTGAATAGAAATGTTTGGGATTAAGAAATGTGTTTATAAGCTATACAATGGTACTTTTAGTTTGTTCATTTATTTCTGTTTTGAACAGCTCTTTGGGGAACTCCAAGCCATTAGCAAAAATAAACTACTCATAGAAAGATGTAATTGAAGCTTTTTTTGTTGTTGTTATTTCCCCAAGGGACTTACCATTTCTAGTAGGTTCAAGATTAGTCGACTGTGTCTTCTGACAATATTATAAGCCCGACAGCAAAGCTCCACAAAATCTTGGAAATGCTGTGGGTTTTTCCCACCTTCTGTAATGAAGTATTCCATCTCTGAAGTAAAAATAAAAGGGGCTCGGTCCCTAGAAACCAAAAACAATAGCAGCATTAAATAGGAAGAGAAATGGTGTATAGAGTTAAATTAGTCAGTTACAACAACTAATTTCCATTAAATTTTTTTATTGCTGTTATTTTCTCTCTACTCTAATGGATGAACCTCCTTCATTGTGAGACAGCTGGAGAAACTTGCTAATTTTGACTTTGAACAATAGCTGTAACAGAGAGGAAAGTTCAACTTATTTTAAAATGTCAACTTATATTATCTCAAGTATTTAATCCCAAGTTATACAAGATGGAAGTGTTACTCATTAAAAATTAATGTAAGGACAAATTGATAATGAAGATGATTTACAGAAAATACACTTACTACTAAATTTTGAAATAATTGACCAGATCATGTGTTTGATTTCCTGTTTGTGTGTGTGTTTTCTTTAAGATATGGTTACCCTTTAGAAAAAAAATTTCAGGTCAAAAGCTGAATCACAAGTTCTTTCAGAAGGCAATCTATGAAAAAAGCAGATGTTACCTATCATATGGTTACTATCAGATGGTTAGAGAGGGAAAAAAGATGTAGCTGTAGTATTTCACACTAGGCCCAATAAATATACTTACCAAAAAGGAGGAAAGAGAAGCTGACCATGTTGGTACATAAGCAATACTGCCCCCTATTGCACCAAGGTTGGAAAACAGGAAAAGAAAGGACAAGAGATGGCCTTGTTTCCCTTATGTTTTGTCTTTTTTTTCATGTTATTTGAGATATGAAGGGATCTCAGATGAAGCATTAGCACTTCTAATAGAGACTAGGAAAGATTGGAAAAGTCTCTGATTAATTCTCACTCATTGAATAAGAAAAATAACACAACAGACTTTTGATGCTGATTTAGCTTAAGATCCTCTAGCATTTGGGATGGGAATACAGTTTTGGATTAAAAATTGCCTTAAAAGTTAAAGATATTGAATGAATTGAGACATTTTTAAACTTGGGCCTAGTAACCTACATATAACTAAGGTTAGTCCAAGCAGTAACTGAAAAAAGTCATGGATTATTGAGGAAGCCTCTTTTTTTCCTTTTAATGATAAAGAGTAATTGTGTTCTTTAATGTTACTATGCTTAGCCATCTTAGTAAAAATGTGACACAGTGAGAAATCTTGCTGATCTTGCCTAGTTAGCTGATCTTTCAGAAGTCTGGATATTCAAATCAGAAAGCTATAACCCAGGCACTTTGTGGCCGATTTGTGACAGTGAGACAGACCTTTTGTGGCTGACTGGATTTGGGAGGTGAAGTGTTTTAAAGAAAAGAAATACCTGACCTCTGTCTGGCTGTGGTTATTTTATCTTATTTTGTGAGTCACGCTACCATTTAATGTTAGGAGGAGAGGCTGGTATAACACTATCCTCAATTAAGTTTATAGCTGTTCATTCGACCATCGTTCATTGAACAAAATTTATTGAGCACCTAGACACTGATGAATCTGTCTCATGAATCAAGTTCAAATTTAAAAATTTTGCTCAGAATCCTTTTATATATGGCTTTCATGGACTCATCCAACCTGTGTGCTCTGAGCTGGCTGCACAGTCCTTTATTTTAGGCAAGTTAGGAGCAGAGATATTGAGAATATGAGATGTAGGATGGGTTCTAACCCTGGACCTGCCCTGTCCCAGTCGTGTCATGCCTGACATGGGTAAGTAATATGTAGCTCTTTGAACAGCCATGTAGGTTAATAGAGAAAATGCGCACAAATGTCTGATGCACAGAGAGGGCTACCTGCTTGTGAACTGTTGGGACTGGAGGCTCTAGGCAGAGGGAGCAGACTGCAGCCCTGTCGGTCAGATTTCATATCATGGCCTATCACTTAGTTGTGCTGTGACCCCTGGTAAGTTACTTATCCTCCTCCGTAAAATGGGGCTAAGAGTACTGGACTCCTGGGATTAAGTGGGTTAAATTATTTTTATAATAATTCTTATAATAGTTCTTAGAACACAACCTGGCAAATAGTAAGCACTCAATGAATGTTAAATACTGTTATTATCCATATGAATAAAAGGGTGCTTAGACCTGAATCTTATCATAGCTAAATTTCCCTCTCTCTCCAAAATGCCATCAGTAAAATCTTGTTCTTCCTTCCAAGTTTAATTTACTCCCAACTCCTCCATATGACTAAGTCTCACTCATTGAATATGCAACTCTTTGGTTGCGCAAGCCCTTATGTGGACCCTTGAATCTGGTAATATTTAGTAGTCATCACTATTGCTAACATTTTAGTAGAGTATTAGAAATATCTTAGACTTTCATAATGAAACAAATCTTAATTTTTCTATAAAATGTTTCTAGTAGTTCTTTTCCTACTCTCTATATTACACTTACTATATTGAATGGCACTTTTAAAATAATTTAAAGAGTTCTAGATTTACAACGTCCTGAAATTTTCTAACTTGTCATCAGAGAGAAGAGTTTCATCAAACTGATTTCTCTCAGAAAGTTTTTGTAGTTATTTACGTTCAAGTTTGTGTGATACCACATTTCCTTCTTCCATGTCAATCACCATTACAAATCAGATGAAGAAACATCATAGCAGAAAGTCAAGTACACAAAAGAAATATCCAAATTACAGAAAATATAAACTAATAATAACATTGAAGAACATAAATTTAGCTGTATTTAAATATTATAGCTGAAATTTTAAGTGTGTTCAGCAATGTAATATCTTACATCTTTTCTATATTATTTACATGGCTAACTTCTGAGTGAGTTTTAAAATAACTTAACATTAGACTAAATTTTTTCTGTAAATGGAAAGAACCTTTACATGTGAATCAGAGCCCTACCCCATTTCTGCAGGCTGTAGGAATCATAGCTGAAATTTGGTTTATCAGTCTACTCAAGTGTGAACTTGATCCAAGGTTGCAGAATTCGTGTCCCAGAGCCTTTGTCTCAGGTTTAAGAAATACTTAAAAATTTAAGAAATAAATTGGTTGTAGCAAGAGGGAGGGTTGGAAACTATTTCATCTCTTACAGTCAGTCTGTTATTGAATTCAGAATCATATATTGAAAATCTCTCATTTACAGTTGTACAAATACACCAAACTTTTTTGTTGTGACTATTCTGCATTTGTCCAGAGTTGCAGTTTTATCATTACTTGTCCAATTCCTACCTGTTTGTTTCTGTAGCTTTTACTTTTACCTGTGTTGTTTCCCATTTCTAGCCATGTTTCTCTATCACCTGATGATTTAATGCCCTAATAGGGCTTTTTAAGAGATAAGGATCAAATATTTTTTTCTTATAATTAGTCTGTCCCTTGAGAGATCATTTCTCTCTTATTTTGTCTTACCTTTTTAGTTAGCCCCAAAGCTAATATAGTTTATTCTTTATAGTCTGTAGTTGTCTTATAACTTTTTTCACAAATGGTCTGTGTGATTATTGCAGGTAAAGGAAGTATTTTACCTTTATTTTTTATACTCTTAATGTCTCAAATAATATTTTGGTGGTATTCTATTGCATGCAATGAATGAAACAGTAAATAAACATAGCTCACACAGTTAAGAGTTTGTGATAATTTAACATTTATGTGGGAAGGCAATGTGAACAAACTTACTGATTTTGTTGTCAAAGTTAATCTTTTTATTAACACAGTCTATTGTTGAGATTACTATTCTATAAAATTGCTGAGAGTATTTTTTACATTTCCAATATTGATGAGAAATGAGTATTAGTTTAAAATGTACATATATTTGTGAAATTTAAGAATATTTCTATTACAAACACTAATTATTAAGGAGACAAATTCATTTGATATGGAAAACAGGAGGACAATAAATTGCTGTTTATTATTAATTATGCATAAACTTCCCTTTTTATCATATCGTAGACATAATCTCTTTGTATACAGTCACTAGAATACCAAGGTCATTATCATTAAGCATTTACAGTTTGCCAACTCGAACAATACAAAAGACATGAACAGACATTTCACAGAGGAAGATTCGAAGATGGTAAACAACGCACATGAAAGGATGTTCAACATAATTAGCCTTTAGAAAAATGCACATTAAAACCACAATGAGGTAACACTACACACCTATCAGATTGACTAAATTAAAAGTTAATTAAAATACCAAAATTTGGCATGAATACAGAGAAACTGGATCACTCGTACATGATGGCAGATATGTAAAATGGTACAGCCACAATGGAAAACCACTTGGCAGTCACCTAAACAACAATAACATGCAACTGCTACAACCTAGCAATTATACTTGGTCTCATAGGGGCACTTGTCTCATAGAAATAAAAACATACATTCACGCAGAATAAGCTTTATTTGTAATAGCTAGAGTTTAGAAATAACCCAGATATCCTTTGATGGATGGATTATTAAACAAATGTGGTATATCCATACCATGGGATATTAGTTGTTAATAAAATAAATAAACTATTGATATATGAAACAATTTGGATGACTGTCCAAAGAATTATGCAATGTGAAAAAAGTCAATCTCAAAATGTTACATGCCATTTATATAATATCCTTGAAATGATGTAATTATAGAATTGGAAAAAGTCAATGGTTTTCGGGGGATAATATTGGAAGACGGGGGTGAGAAGAAAGTGGGTGTGCCTACAAAAGGGCAAGACGAGGCATCCCGGGGATGATGCGGCTGTTCTGTACCTGGACTGTATCGGTACCAATGTCCTGGTTACAATGCTGCATTATTATTTCATAAGATGTTTCCATTGGAGAAAACTGTTACAGGGTACAGGGGATGTATGTATTACTTCTTACAACTGCATGTGAATCTACACTTATGCCAAAATCAAATGCTTAATTAGAATTTGTGAGTCACCTGGGTTAAGATATTGACAGAAGCCTTGGATGTAGCTGATATCAGTTTGGTAGAGACTGTAGAGTAAGAAGAGAAGAGGGCTAAGATGAGGCATGAGGAATCTTAGCATTTGGTGGCTTGGTAGAAAGGAGCCATCCTGCATTGAGAAGAACTTGAGAGTGATACTGCATCACAGAGGGCACGTGAAGAGGGTATTGTGAGGGATGACTAGGCGACACTGTTACAATCTGCTGATAATTCAGGTAAAATGAGGGGTCGATATTGTTCACTTTATCACTACGAAGGCCATTGTTGATCCTACCCAGTACTGCAGAATAGAGCCAGAGTGAGGTGGGTATAGAATGGGAGGTAAGGAAGAGTTCAGGCATCTCCTGCAGGAAGTTTGTGAAAATGAGCAAAATGGCATGGAAACAGGGGTCTGAGGCAAGGTTATTTAAACTTTGGGGAGACAAGCATATTTAAAAGGATTATTTAAGAAGGAGAAAATAGATGTGCAAGGACAAATTAATTATGGATAGCATAAAGGACGTTTGAAAGTGGGAGGGAAATAGCTCCACAGCACAGATGGAAGGATTGGCTTTGAAAGGGAAAACACATCTAAACAAGGAAGAAGTGTATGCATGGATGTAAGTTTGTGAGTTTTGTATACTGAGTAGAAAAGCAGACTCCATTCTGACTGTTTCTGTTTTCTCAGTAAAGTAGGAGGTGTGGTCTTCTGTCTAAAATACGGAGAGGGAATGATGGGTAGGAGAGATCTGATGTTTCTCCTGGGAGGATAAAGTACAAATCATTGTGCTGAGGGAAGTAATGAGACGACCACAGATATACTGCCTGAGCGCAGGGCCAGGGAGATGGCCCATGTGACAGTGGAGACGACGTCTGCCCGGTTGTGTCGATGCTTTCGCCTAGTGCTTGGCTGCTGTGGTGTGGCACAGAGGAGGCAGGTGAGTGGGCTATGGCACATGCTTCTCTTCTGCCTCCACACTTTTACTCATGATGCTCTCTGCTACGGGCTATATTATCCTCTTCCTATCCCCTAATTTAAGTCTCACCCCTTCTTCGATGTACTCCTCATCTTAGAGTTTCTCTTGAAAACTTCTCAACACCGTCAGCCCTCACAGTAGGGGCTGCCCTATACTAAAGCACATTATTAAGAAAATGGACCAAGCATGCCAATTGTAATGGATGCACTCTGAAATAGGTGAGGTGTTGTATCCTTAAAATGAACTATCTTTTATTTTTTGAACTGTTCTTTAAACAAATATGTATGCACTTTAAAAATGCATGCTGTTAGGTTTTGAAGTATTGAGCACATAAGCTGTTTGAGAACACAATAATTCACAGAAACAACTTCCTCAAATGTGAATCATGCAGTCTAGATAATACTGCTGGGCTTTGTCCCAACAGTTCAGGGTGGTCTTTGGGCACAGTAAGTTCAACAGAATAGTCCGGGTGGGCTTTGAAAACTAGAGTCATATCCCATGAACATTTAACTTCTATTAGCTTAAAGATTCCTACTAGATTTTTTTAAAATGTAAGAAAAAAATTAAAAGAGAGTAAGCATTTGTGCCTGCCTTTTCACACATGAGAGAGCATATTGCCTAGGGATGGGAAAATGGCCCTGCTACTTCAACACTTGGTTTTAATTTTTGAATGCTTCTCACAGTACAATCATCTTACAACATATTTGTTTGAAATTGTTTAGCATTTGAATTTAATATATACCATGGCCATAAATTCAGGATCACTATGTCATCTGGTACTAACTAAAGAAACAGCAATTTGCACCAATGCTGGAGAGAAAACAGGGTGTGTTGAGATTATTGAGAAATGGGAGTATCAGTCTCCTACGTGGGACTTTCTCAAGGGTCCTATGACCTGCTGCCTATGACTCTGGATAAGTTATAACAACTAAGACTTCTCTCTGTCTTAGTTCTTGATTTGGGAATTAGAGAAAATAACAGTAGCTATTTCAAATAATTCCTGTGAGAATTAATTAAATTAATGCATATTAAGTATTTATTAGGCTTTAAACAGTAATCTTGACTATTTCCTATAGAATCTGACTCTCCATAGAGGACGATGCAGCACCACACCAAGGAGCACTCGCTTTCACCGCTCTCGGCGATAACACACAGCAGTCTGAGAAGAACTGAGAAGACTGGGGATGGAGGCAGGGGATGTGGAGAGTGGCAGGGAAGGGCAGACAGCTCTATCCAGGGTTCGTGACTGTGGGATCAGTCTGCTGGGCTCTCTGAACATACACAACCCTCCCTTTTGTTATATAGTTGATCTAGCATTTACTTGAATAACTGGTAAAATCAGTAGATGGAGGTATACGACCTTTAGTCCCAAGTTTGAAAGACTTGTGTGTTTAAATATGTATTTGTATTGTGAACCAAAATGGGACTCAGTAGTGAGGCACACTTAACTATTGAAATAACTTAATTTCGTAAATTTCAAATGTTACTGTTCCTAGGAAATACCATAGTAGCATTAAAATATATTGTTTGAAACTTTCTAAAAGTTGCAGATTTTCATCATAGTGAATGGGGATATTAGCATACAGATAAACGACTACAGAGTGTCTTGAGAAATGTTTAAGCTTACACTTTCCCTGATTATCACAAATGACCTACATTTCAGAGAGCACATTTTGCTGTCCTGCAGAAAGAACACAAATCTCTTGTCTAATATCCATGAGTTAATTGAGAAGGCAATTTGGAATCTGCATCGGATGAGATAGGTAGGATCTTGTATCATTAGACAACACAGGAAACCTCACATGTGCAATATAAAAGAGAACATGGGGTTCATGCACTATTACAAAACCAACTTGTGGATGTCCAGTGACATCTCCAAGCTCTTGGCAATTATTAACTGAGGAGACCCTCACAAATGATCTCCTAAGTCTTTGATAAACACACCGTGAGTCCTAAGTTAGACTGTGGGAGGTGGCTCATCTTCAACTGCTCCATAACTTTAGGTAATGACTCAAGTGTCTTAGAGGCCAAGTACATCATCTCTCTTATTTGAAAAGGGCAGTGGAAACAGCTACCTCTTCAAAATCATCAGTCCTACTTTCCTAAGTCTGACATTTTGGATGTGAGTTTATAGTAGATCAGGGTTTTATGAGGACAGGAAAGACAGCTCCTCCCAATTCCCATGATTTTGCCCCTTGAGCCCGAGTTCAAGAGAAAATGCACAGTTATACTTTGCCTGGAATTTCAGTGTCTGATTGGAATAAAAATGAGTCTGGATATGAAGAAAAGATTATCAAAGCTATAACACTTAGGTGACATTGGATTGTGGTATCACACTTTAAATAGTGTTAAGTTCTAAAGTCAGGCTGAAGGTAAAAAGCAACAGTAGTCCCAAGTGACCTCTGAAATATTTAAATCACCCATAAAGTTACCATGTGCATGATCAAAATTTACTTATCAAACTTGTGTTTCCCCCAGCACAGGATCAGGTACTGTTTCTTCAGCTGAATACCAGATGAAGTTCTTATACTGGGTTCATGCACAGGAGACATTTGCAGTCTTTCTTTAGTACTAGATGCAGACTCAGGGCTATGAGATGCTTGTATTGATTGACAGGCACGTTGTACCTTAGACCACGGGGAGTGTCAGCACCTCTGTCTTCCATCCTAAGCACTCTTTGTTCACCATGGCGCCGAGGCTCACAGAATGCAAGAAGGCAGAATCCTTACGCTACTGTTTAAATAGTTGCCTCCCTCTCTCTTTCCCTTTCTCATTTCTTCCCTTTTATTCCCATAAACTTCTCTTCCTTTCTCAATCATCCCTTATTCTTTTTATCTGAAAACCTGCAAGTCTCTCTTTGAGTAAAATTCATGTTTTTTTTTAAACTAGAGAAATTAAAAATATATTCTAATGGGAGTGGGGTAGATAGATAGAAACAAGGTTGCTCAAAAGAAGCCAGGTGATAAAACATAGTGGAATGATGAGGTGAAGCAGAAGAGGGCAAAAAAATAGCAAGAAAATGGGAAGGACAACATGCTTCGTTTCTTGGAATAGTCAATGTGGAAGTGCTTTGAAAATCCAAAGCACTATTCAAATGCTAGGTGCAGCTTGCCTAGAATCGACTTTGTGATTGGTGAAGCCTTTGTGAAACTTGAAGTACACCATTTTTTCCAGTTATTTCATTGTGGTACAGTACAGTTCATGTGGTATTATAATATTCATAATCTGGTGCAACCATCACTGTCAATCTTCTCCATAAATATTATCATTTTATAAAACTGAAATGTTATATTCATGGAACAGTAATGCTCCATTCCTTTGTCTCCCTGACACCTGGCTGCCACCATTTCACTCTGTTTCTGTGATTCAGGCTACTCTAAGTACGTTGTAAAAGTGGAAGCATGCAGTGTTCGTCTTTTTGTGACTGGCTTATTTTGTTCAGCATAATGGCCTCAAGGTTCATCCATGTATCGCGTGTGTCAGAATTTTCTTCTTTTAAGGCTGAGTAATATTTTTGTATCTATATACCACATTCTGCTTGACCATTCATCTGTTGATGGGGTCTTGTGTTGCTTCTACATTTTAGTTATTGTGAATAACGATGCTGAGAACATGGGTGTATAAATATTGGTGTGAGTCCCTGCTCTCAGTTCTTTGGGGTATAGACCCAAAAGTGAAGTTGCTGGAACATATGGTAATTCTATTTTTATATTTGTGAGGGACAGCCATACTATTTTCCACAACAGCAATGCCATTTTATGTTCCCATTAACATTGCACAGGGGTTCCAATTTATCCTCATCCTTGTGGACACTTGTTTCCTGCTTTTTCATAGTAGCCAGTTTCATGGGGGTGAGGTGGCGTGTCTCAAATTGTGAGTCTTATCCCCCAGAATCCCACACATAGAGTGACCACTAGGTAAAAATCCCTTGGAAAATTTCCAGTGATAAATAAAACAGGTTATGTCAAGTTCTTTAGTAATTTTATCTTCAGAAAAATTTTACTTTCTCAGTCAAGAGCAGTAAATTTTATGGCATATTTGTAGTAGTCAACCAAAATTAAGCCCTAAGTGTCAGGTACTAGCTAGATGCTTGAGATACAAAGACCTCCTTAAGACACTCACAGTTGAAGAGGGATTGAAAATGTGTTTTCTTCTAGAAAATTTAAATGAGGTCTTCTTTGAATAAAAGGAACCACACTATTTCTTAATAAACAATTGTATGAATAACAAACCAACAAGACTCATCTAATTTCAAAGAAATCTAAGACAGTAATTAAAGCATGTGGAAGATCATTAATGCCAGTAAAGCATTTGGATTGCTATGAATATTGCACAAAACCAGGATGATTGGAGTAAGACAAAAATTAATCTTCTAATCTGCTAAGGGAGTTTTGTTTCCCAAAGATGCTTTTAAATTGGGAATATTTAGAATATAAATATTACAATACTCAAATTAGGAATTAAATATTAAAGTCTTTAAATCAGCGGTAATTAACTATTGAAGATAAGGTCAAAATGATACTAGATACAGGGAATTTTTATGATTAATATTGAGATGAAAATTCTGAGGTTAATTACATTAGGTGATTTATGAGGATAAAATTTGAAAAGGATATAAATCATGTTGTAAGAAGACAGATATATAATATTTTGATCATCCTGGTATAAATATTTTAACAGGAAAAGAACAGGTTTTGAATTTTATTTTGCTGAATTCTGGAATGATTTTTAATCTGTTTTTTAATGGATTTCTGTCCTGTTGTATGGTGGTAAATATTTGATAAGTAGCTCACTTTTATTCTTTTAGAAAATACAAACACTATAATTTGTAACACTTGCCAATTTCGGTAGGGTGTGCAATCCACTACGGCTGATGTTAGGCTACCAACGTGATGTCACTGAACGTGGAGTTGAGAGGCCACACGCACAACAGGCTCTTGCAACCTGGTCCCACACACGTCTGCTTATGTCTGAAACTATACCTGAAGTCAAGAGTGACTTGCTGAAATCCCCTACAATTGAAATAAACTTGACTGAGACTGTACTCTAGTCTGTCAGTCAAGAAGCCTCAAAGGCAGAGGACTTAAAGGACTAAGAGTTCAATTTTTGACTTTCAGAGCACATACTTTAAAAATCACCAAAAGTAAGATATTTAGATAATTTTAAATGAAAGGAACAATTGTCACCCACGGTCCCATTCTCTTTTCTTGTCACTTATATTATAATTGATTACAACAAACACTGATACAGCCTTCAGTGCTGAGCACTCTTCAGAAGAAGGGTTCAGTCTACAGCCATACCACCCTGGACGTGCCTGATCTCATCTGATCTAGGAAGCTAAGCAGGGTTGGGCCTGGTTAGTACTTGGATGGGAGACAGAAGAAGGGTTCAGGCACACCTGGGCAGGGAATCCAAAGGAGAGAGCTGCTGGGCTGACTCAGGAGGAGTGCCCGATATTTGCAAACATTTCCTAAATAGAATCACACAGCTGGGTATTGTGAGATGTTCTGGAACGGTGATGTAAGCAGTATAAAATGGCAACATCCCAGCAAGAAATCAGTGCTTTCCAAAGATCCATATTATATAGTTTGTGTTAGCATTTTAATACCGGATTATGGCCATCAGGAGAGAGTTCATCCCTTTATATTGTAGGAGACCTTATTATTTCTTCTGTTGACAACTTGTTTTTAGCTAAATGATACTGATCAGTCTTTGCAATGGTCTGATCCCACTTCTACTTTTATATGAAGTATCTTTTTAAAGCAAGGGATTTTTCCTCCTAAACTTTTGGTTTCCTAGCCTTCAGCTTAAATAAAACAAAAACCTACTCATTCAACAGTCTTTTCTGATTCAGTGAATGATATGATTTTTGCTAAGACCAAAAATCCAGGAGTCATCCTAGACCATTTTTTCTTTTTCTAACCCACTGGGCTCATCCCCTGGCACATTAATCACTGACAATGCCCAGTCAATTAGCAGGTTCTGGGGCTCACTCCAAAATACATTCTGAATCTGTCAGTTTTCACCACTTTTTTTTAAACACTAAATTCTTGCCTTAACAATTGCAATAGCCTCCCAACTGGCCTCATTACTCCACTGGACAGCAGGAGAGCACTTTGAATACCACTGAAACCCTATCATTTGCCCCTGGACTTAAAATTAAAGCTGATCTCTGTAGCATGTCTTCAGTGTCCTACCTGTTTGGCCTCCACTAGACTCTTCCTCTTTACCTTTTACTGCCTGCCCCTCTCAACCTACCATCAGGCCCAGGCTTTCTTGTTGTCACTGGAACATGCCAGACTTATTTCCATCCTAATGGTTGTTAGTTTTGCTTTTTTCTCTTCTCATGGAGCTCCACAAAGTCACCACTCATTACACAGCTGCCTGTCATCTCTTCCGAGAGGCTTCTTTGAAACAGCATCCCTGCCTCAGTCCCTTTCTATCCCATTTCTCTGTTTTTGTTTCTTAATAAGAAGCTAAACTCTTTATTTCCTCATATTATTTCTTTGCATGTTAATGTGTTTAATGCTTGTCATCTCTACTTGAACGAGGTCAGGGTTTGTGTATGCCTTGTTTAATGTTGTAACCCCAGATCCTCGATTGGTAGGTACTCACTAAATATATTTAGAGCGATTTTCCAGAATGATTCAGTTCAGGATGTGTGCTAGTTTTATAATAAGTAGACCAGGGGTGGCAATCGCTATGGGCAATATACCAGATGCATTGACATCATAAACTTATGTCTCATTGTCCATTCAGGGTTTGTTAAAAAACCCAAAGTATTATATTTCAGATAATTCAGACTAGAACAGGATTAGTATTTTATGGGAGAGAGCCAATTTAGTCCGCTAACTATTTTAGGAAACCTGAGTTTTCCTTAACAATCTACTTTAAAAATTTAGTTTATTCAATCTATAATTGTGTTCACACTGACCTCAGGGGTTTGAGAGATGGGGAGCAAGGCATCTGCTTGTTTCCATGCCATTATATGTCACTCTAGGACACCGCTTAATTGCCATAATAAAATCTATTTGTGCACTGACCTTTTTATTCCTCCAAATGTTTGTGCGTGGCCTAAAATTTTTCCGAAGTCAATATGAAACATGTGGCCCGACTTTGTCAGCATGATGTTGTCGTTGTGACGGTCACAGACTCCCAGGATGAATGTCACCACACACCAGCCAGCACAGGAATAGAAAAAGTTCCTCAGGGCCTAATCAGTTGAAAAACAGAAACACAAAAATAACACACATACAAATAAGCCAATACATTCACATCGGAACTAATGGTGAGTAGTAGGATGAAAGCAAAGTTATATCATCAAGAGCCGCTTCTGCATTCCAGTTGACAGAAGGGTGTGATTAAATAATGGGCTCTTGATATGCTACAGAAGAACATGTTCTTTAGCCTAATAAATAAGTGTTTTCACTGAAATTGGAGAAAATATCTCTTTCATTCAGCTGGAGCTAATTTTCAGAGTTTCTAGAGAGGGTTCCTGGTATACTTTTTTTGATGTCTCAAATACACAGTATTGAATGATTTTTTTTCAAGGTAAAAGAAAGAACAATATAGCCCAATTATGCCTATTGCCAAAGAAATGGAATATACGAACTTTTTAATATTTGAATTTTTAACACAGAAAAAGCTATGTTGAGATATCTGTAATATTTTATGTTTATTCTCACAAATAAGTCATCCAGTCGATGTCTGAGTGTTTGGCACAGTATATATCAATGAATGTGTCGGCGGAAACAGGTTACTGCTAAGTCAATTGTGGCTTATGTGTCTTTAAGGAAAGAATGTGACTTGCTAAAATCACACTATGTTTTCAAAATGGTCTCCTGGGTATGCCTTATTTTTATCCATGATGCAACCATGAGTAACCCTGCTGTAGCTATGGGTGTTGGTTGGATCACAGCTCTGAGTTTCCCTGAATGGTGGAGTTGACAGGTAGACTGGGAGTCTATGGCGCTGGACTACATGCTGTGACACTTTAGTTCCAGGTGTCCCAAGTGTCTGCGAAAGTCACCTAATGTGTCAGTCTAGATTTTCTTCATTTATGAAGGAAGATAAAATATGTTCTTCACATTGTGGTTGTTAAGAGCAAATGTATGTGGAAACACCTAAAACACTATAACCCCAGAGATCTATGCAAAACTCAGTAACAGTTTGGGCAATGGCCAAAAACAGATTTCAAGATAACTTCCAATTCTTTGTTTCTTCTCCTCCCAAAGCCTCTATTTTGCTCCACCCCAAGTCTTGAACAGGTGAACTCTTGGGGTTCTCTGTCATGACCCATGCTAGTAAGGTGACCGATTTTCCCAGTTTGCCTGGGACTGAGCAGTTTCCTGGAAGGAGGAAATTTCAGTGCTCAGGACAGTTCTGGGCAAGTCTAATGCTGGCCCATGGTGTACCTTTCTGTGAATTAGCATAAAGGTGCCTCTGCCTCTTGGTAGGCCCAGATATGCCAGTTCATGTCTTGGCAAGTGGAGCAAGGCCTGGCTCTAACTGACTGTTCCTTTTAGCCAGGAGCCCTGGTATAGAACCCACACAACCGTACCCTGGAGACCAGATGCCAGGGTGAAGTACAGTGGGGAGGAATGTTGGCAGTCAAATAAAACAGTATGTCTTATAAAGTAATGAGATACAAAAACATTAAAAGTCTATTATGCATTTTGCAAACATTGAAAGAATAAGGCATGAAAAAGTAGAGCTTGGCAGGAGAAACATGTTGCAAACGAAAGAAAGAGATTTATAAAAATTGGAGAGTGTGTACAAATAGGCGGGGGTAACTTGAAAGGAGCAGTTCAAGGAGTAACTTAGGTGAGATAAAGGAGGCCAGTGAGCAAAGAAAGTCTTTACTAATAGCCCAGAATTTCACCCAGAAGGAAAACCAAGCTCAGAAATTTTTATCTAGTTAATGTATCATTTAAACTGGGTCATTGGTACTAGGCTGGTGACTCAGTGAATTAGAACTCGAGGATTTATTTTTTTCATAAATCAGAATATCTAATGAACTAGAGTATATTCTTGTTTAAGTACATTACATAAAATTAGCTCTAGCAGGACAAACCTTTTCATAATCCGCCTTTAAGTGGTTGTGCTGACTGAACCACTTTTTGATGGTATTTTCCTTCAGCGGTCCCATCAGCCCCGAGCAGCGGTGGATCTTTGCTAGGGTTACAGCATCAGGCACCATCTGTACCAATCCTGATTGGTAAAAAAGAGATTATGGAAATAATGTTTTCTCCACAGAATGAGGAATGCTAGGGAAATGCATCTTCACCTAGGTAACAGTAGTTGTCAGCACTGCTTGGATTATCCTTTTCCTTCCCGTGTCTTCTCTGAAGGAGCCTTACTTCTAGCTTCTTGTCTGATTTTCCCTAAATCCTGGGGAGCAATGAGGCTATTTGTTGTGTTTGGATCAGATATGTGAGAAACAGCTTTAATATTCTTTCAGGAACCAGAGTAGAGAGCCAGTTCAGAGGTCTCACGGAGACCCCACTGCAACAACAGAGCGGTGGGCTGGTGAACACGGGGCCTGTGCACTTGTTCATAGTTTCAGGGGGGACCTTCGAACTTGTGTGACGGCTTTGGCGAGCAGACCAAATGCAGTCTCCACAACAAATATTTAAAATATATTATATAAGTAAATTTTCAGGTTAATAAAAACTTTGCTGTTACATGTTCATTTCCTGGGAGTGAACACAGTAACTGCAGTAAACACGGAGAGAGTGACCTGCCCCTTCCTTCTCAGTCATCATTAAAGAGGAACTACAATAATAATTTTTTCAAAGGGAGCATGCATATATTGATTGAACTTCAACAGGACCTTTGCCCCACTGGCCATGTATCCATCAAGGCTTCTTTTCATTGTGTTCATAAGATTATTAAAATGTAAATATTTTCAGAGCCGCTGATTTATATTCTGTTCAGAACAACAGTTTAAACTTGGTGTTTAATACTCTCCCAGGACTGATGTCCATGAAACAACCTGTAATGTACAGTTCTGTAAATAAAAGTCCTTGAAAGAAGTTAGAGCTTCTGATTTCTACCATCTTGACAACTGCAAGAGTTGCAAACTCAGATTCCAAAGGGATCAGGGACACAAATGTAACTGTATGAAAAGAGAGATGGTCAAGCTTTTAAAATTGACAATTTCATTCAAATGAAACAACAAACAAGTAGATCACACAGTGATAGTAAACAAAACACTTCTCTATGCCGGCTTTGGCCAGTGGCAGCTGGTTGCAGCCTTCATATCTCTTAATATCCCATAGCCCAGTTGTGACCATTAGGCACCCACTTTGCTGGATCAGAAGGAAACTAAACCATGGGGAGTGGGAATTAAATGCCACAAGTATAACCTGTAAAACCTGTGTGTTAAAAATAAGAAAAAGAAAGAGAACCAATACCCCAAAGATAAATCCTGGATCCTGGGCACATCCTTAGTGTCATAACATTCTGGCTCCTCCTTCACCAGTATTTGGTCTTGTGTAGGTTTTTTTCATGGGCATTAAGCGAGATTGCAAATGTAAAGCACTACATTTAGTAGTAATGGAATTACTCTAGAAAGAGGTGATTCTTCTTTCTAATCCTGAAAAATCCCCTCCTCTTTCCCGAGTTGCTTCATGTAGCATTTCCTAGAGGAAAATTAGGTCTACGTGGTTCCTGAGCGTCAACGCAGCCTCACACCTGACCGTGCCCCAAACGAGGACGCAGACCACCGCACCCTTTGGATGCTACGCTGTAGCAGTACCAGTTACTTTTCAGACCACGTTTGTCTTCAGGAAGTGAATCTTCGCTAAATCTCAAGTCATTTATCATAAGCCTTGCATTGCTGACTACTCAGAAAAGCTTGTGCCTAATTTGTAACAATCATGATGGCTAAATTCTGCCTATTAACTAAAATCATAAATTTCATTTTATACATTTTAATCCGGTATGTATCATACACCTTTTATATACTTCTAACACAATTCTGTGTGAATTGAGTAACGTGTGCGGTTCCATTCTTAGAGTCTTTTAATGCAGCGTTTCTCAAATATTAGTGCACTTATGTATCACTTGGGAATCGTGTGAAAACGGAGGTTCTGATTCAGTAGGAAAGGGGCGGGGCTTGAGCTTCTGCATTTCTAAAACATTCCCAGGTAATATCCGTGCTGCTGGTCCATGCGTCGGACTTTAAGTTCCACCACTTTTCAAGGTGGTGTCATAAAAGGCAGGCGCTTTCAAAAAGGGGTGCATAAGAAGCATCAGAGCAGCTTTTCCAGTCACCGAGACTTGAGCATCCCACCTCCACTCCCCGTGGAGAGCCTGACTTAGTACTCCGGTTGGGCCTTGTTATGTCTACTCCTCCAATTCCCCTGAGTAATTTCTATGCCAATGATATTTGGAGAACCAGAAGTAAAATAAATTATAAAGAATTTTAATTTGCTCTGATAAGTCTTTTCCAAAGCTCCTGGGATAATATATACCAGTGAATTATAAGAATTATAATCAACAATAATGTTGAAAAAGTCATGCAAACTTCTGGCCTGGAGTATATTCTGCTTAGGGGCCACAACTCTGTTTAGGGCATTTTAGTATTCCCTCCCTTACTTTGTGATGTTGCTTGAGAAGAGTAAGATATTCATTAAGCCTTAGAACCTGATTAAAAATGCAACCTAGAATGACATTTGCTTTAATGATCTCTATTTTTCTTGAAGAAATACTTTGCTAGTATAATGTGATCTGAAATTGTAGAACTACAGAAGATTGTTGTAGATGGGGGAAGAAAAACTTGTTTAATTTATGACATCTGCAACTTTGGGCAAGTCTACAGGCATTTTTTGCTGAATCATTTTATTAACTTCAAAAGATTCAGCCTCGGTTACTTCTACCATTATAAACTGAGAAATGAGTGGGTGGAACTGAAGAATTCCATTGAGGTCAGTGATGTATGTACTCCACTTCTGAAGAAAGGATGATCCATGTGATGGCATAAAGCTCAGCTTGGCTCATCTAGTTTTTTTCTTGCACTTTCAACATATGAGGCTATGAAATAATCAGGTCACATGAGAACAGGCAGAGTAAAACTCAAGGAATAACTGTTTCAGAGTAGCAATGATAAAAAAATTTCAGGAACCCTTTACAAAGGGTTCAGTGGTGGGACACATGGCGTGGAAGCAAAAGCTCTGTGACAGGAATCGCAATAATTGAGAGTCATATTGAAGTTCAGGTTGCAAGTTAAGTTAACTAGGAGGTGCTTCCATGCTTATCTTCTAAAATCTCAGACCCCAGTCGGCTGGGGTACTGAGCCTAATGGTGGGATGTCCGGAACTGGAGGGGCAGGCTTTCTTTTGTGATGGGGGGTTTAAACTGAAGCTCTGCCGGAAAGAAAAAAAAATGACTACATGGTTCTAGGTCCCTTTTCTATTTCTATGATTCTTTTTTATCTTTTTGTTTATGCAGAAGTATCTGCTATAATTTATACCAATTACTTTAATGAAATTCTAAGTGGCAATGACCACAGGTACAAAGATTATAAGATACCTTTATAATTATTTCTTCAATTTAGCATGAGTATAATTAAATACAACATTTACCTCTGATGTCTTGGTAATAATTTGAGTAGACACAGACATTATTTTCATTGGTAATGTGTATAAATGTAACTGTATTTCCATAATAATGTGTTAGGTTTTATAAAGGAAAAGAAATGTGGAATTCTGTTCATAGTTTGTTTGGTCGCCCTTGACTATTGATATGAATACTTTACTCAGAAGTCTTTTAGAAATTAAGTGTGGAATTATAATGTATTTACAATTTTTAGAACTTTTTAAGCATTTGCAACTTTGAAAATTTTGTGTCAATAAGCAACAATCGTATTTTTTGAATGAGTTGACTTTTCTATCATGGCCTTGAAAAAAAAATAGGAGTTAGCTATTAATTAATTAACTCTTAATGACACATAAAAGAATTTCACAGTTAACATTTGGGTTGTCAAGGTTCTAATTAATAGTGAAAAAAGACATTATGCTTTTTGTAAATTATTTTGGCTTATTGTTTCTGAAAATAATTTTTTAAAAAGACGAGTAACTATGCACAGTTCTTTGGACTTTACAATTTATAGTCTAAAATGGGTGCTGTGGAAAATTTGGTGGCATTTTACCAGTGAATGTATAAGATGAATAATGTAAATCAACCCACTATCTAATCTATACTGACCTTGGCCTTTTCCTGTGGATAGGCATCTATAAATGATCATTTGCATATCCAGGCCCTCCTGCAGCCAAATATTGTCCATCATTTGAACAATCTGCAGAACAAGCATATCCTGACGAAGATCATCTCCAGCCTGTTAAAAACAAAATTATACACTCTGGGTTTCTTTTTGAATTCCATTAGAAGTTTTCAAATAAGGTATGTGTCATTTCTTTCCTTGAATAAATTTTCAGCCTGGCTTAACAGTGGTTTCAATTTTTTTATTAGCATTCATAGGATCTTGTGTTTCTCATAGAAGATCAAAGAAAATAAGAACTTTCTTTTAAGTAATTCTAGAAGCTCCAGCCATCAAATTAGAAGCTGTGTGGAATGTTGTTCCCTGATAATAATCTTTCAATTTAATATCTATGTGAAATGTCTTAGACTCAATGTCTAGTGAAGAGAGGTTGAATGAATGTTTATCCAAATTTCAAATTCAGCCAAGAGACAGTTAAGTGAAACATTATTTGGTGTGCCATAAATCTGTGCACTGACATACAGCTAGAATATCAAGAGCTTCTTGAATATGAGAACAAATACCCCACATATGATTCATCAGACAGTGAATCGTTGACTTCTTGTATATGAAGGCAGTGGAAAAGTTTTCAGAGTAAATGGTTTTTGATAAAAGTGAGAAATAATGAAGGGAGATTTTCTAGTGTTGGTGAAAAAAATGGAATATATCCAAAGGGAAAGAATAGTTCTATGCTTTTAAGCTAATAAGAATTTTTATTTTGCAAATGTTTTCTTTTTTTGAAGCCAAAACACTAATTTGAAAGAACATAAGAACCCCTATATTCATTATAGCATTAATTACAATCTCCAAGATATGGAAGCAGCCTAAGTGTCCATCAGTGGATGAATGGATAAAACCACTATGGGACACTTACACAATGGAATACTACTTGGCCACAAAAAAGAAGAAAATGTTACCCTTTTCAACAGTATGGGTGGAGAACATTTTGCTAAGTGAACTAAGCCCATCAGAGAAAAACAAATACCATATGATTTCACTCCTACGTGGAATCTAATGAACAAACTTAACTGAAAAGGAAAACAGGGACAGACTCATATGGGAAGCAGGATGACAGCTAGTGGTGGTAAGGGGTAGAGGGATTGAGCAAAAAGGAAAAAGGATTCATGGACATGGACAACAGTGGGGTGATTACAGCAGGGAGGGAGTTATAAGGGGACTAAATGATAATGAAAAAAATCCAATAAAATTTTTAAAAAGAAAATGCTCTCTATATGCAGGAAATTACACCATGATAAAATTCCATGTTGTTTGTTTTCTTCAGTGAATATCAGAATCATTGGACCACTATTGTTTAAGGTTACATATTTCAAAGGAAATGTATGGGTGTACTAATCATCTCAAAAATAGTCAGAATCCACCAAAAATATCACTCTGAGACCTTGCTGTCTGGTTTGACTGAATAATTGATTAAACTAGCTGGATGATGGGCTAATCCTTACTTATTTTTTTTTACAGTTTTTTCTTGAGTGTCTTTTTCTTACCTGTGTATAATAACCCTTTACTCTGTTTTCTCATGGAATTCGTGATAAAGACTGATATGGCCCATATCTACATTTTATTTTTTAAAAGGTAAACAATCCAAATTGCTAAAATCAGCAAGTGCTTGCAGATAAGAGTTTTATGTTAAGTTAATTTATATTATTTGATTAACAGGGAGCTTGATTTTAATTTGTTATTGAGGCCAAAAGAAAGCTCTCCACATAGGGGCTTACCACACATTCCATTTTCTTTGATACACAAGAGTGATTGTATAATTTTGTTTGTTGAAACATTTTCTCAAGTTTTGCACTGAAGGTTCACTGGCTCAAAGCCAGTACTATTTGATTTATTGCCAATCATAACTTGGCATGTACTATAATTCTTTAAAAATGCAAAATCAAAAATAACTGGAATTTTCTGTGCTGCCAGAGGGAAATAGCCACAGTAACTTTTTTGTGAGTAATCAGTCAAGTATTTCTACCAATGTAATCAATTTCATGCTTTAGGAGTTACTGTACCTTAAAAATGATGCTGATATTTTTGCCCATTGGATTAGCATTGATGAAAGTAATCTTCAATGGCAAAGCATTAGATGTGAAATATGAACATGCCTATAGGAGGAGAAAAGAAAAATGGTGAGCAAAATAAAGCAAAAAGAACAATTTCCAGAATTCATGGCCCCTTGCAGAATTTGTTATTTGAGCAAATATAACACATATGAATAATTTTTATACTTTGGAACAAAGACAGTTATTTATTTAAAAAAAAAACAACAACAACTTTAGTCTTACCAACCATAGCTTTACTTGAAAACTGCAAAGCCAGCTTTTTGGCAGGTCATAAATTTCCAACTGCATGTTTTTCCTCCCTGAATGGTGGTGATATGCTGGGGATTTAAATAAACTGAGTGGAATGTAAGTGTTGTGCTCATGCTAGCTGGTTAATAGAAAAAAGATAAAGTTGCTATTTAAAAATATTTTTCCTTTTAATGATTTCTGCTATGCAGCATACTAAAGAAACATGGATATAGACAGAGTTAAGAAAGCCCTAAATGAGTTCAAATTTGGACTCTACTAGCTCTAAGACCTCGGGCCAGTTATTGAAATGTTTGTATCCCACTGTCAAATGGGAAGAATAGTCCCTACCCTACCCATTTTTGCCACAGATACATGAGCCTGACACTAATTAGGCAGTTCAAAAAATCAACCCATCTTTTTTTCCTTTTTATTAATGAATATATTCTTACTTTTATGAATATGAGTACAACATATATTTTGTCTTTTTATTTTTTAAAATCATACTTTGAATTTCCATGTTCAGCTTTACAATATTGATTACTTTCTATTATACTGTCCTTATAGCTTATTTTCATTTTATGTTGTTACAATTGTTTGAGTATTAAAAGGCTATGCTTTTTTTAGGCTGCTAGCGAGTTCATGTTGACAGTGAAGAGTACAATCAATACTAGAAAAAGGAAAAGAACTTGATACTTTCAATTTATCAACTTAATATATGACATCAATACATGTTGAAGGATCAGTTTGAATATCATTATTTCTGAGATGTCTGAAATCCGTAGAAGCTGAGAGAAAAGGATCTATTTCTTAACTTAACCTATCAACATAAATCTCACTTAATCCTGTAGCAAACAGACACTGTTGCTTACTGAATCAATCTGAGCTTTTATGGTAAATGGGTGAGGTTGTTTGGTGAGTAATGAATTCTTGATATAAGAGTAAGTCAATCAGGGAACATAGGACCTTCTGTCATGATACTGCATTTGCAAACCTTTACCAGGCCAGGCATGAGTCCAGGTGAGTACATTTTAAATACTACTCATTCTATTCTTGGGGTCCTGTTGAGGCATCCCAAGTCTGGCGAAGAGACAAAGGGCAAAGGGGAGGCTAAAGGCAAGGCTTAGCCCCTTGTCTTAATTACATCACGCAGTTATTTTGCTTTTAATGTTTCATATTTTGGTTTTCATGTGCAGTCATGTCAAAAATGCTATGCATTCAACAACTATTCAACACAAATCCTTATCTATATGCTAACAGAAAGAGACACCATATTCACTCTGAAAGAGCTTACAAAAGGTTTGTATGAATGTACACTCATATGCACTAAGTAGAGAATAATTTACAAGGCCATTTACCAGTTGAATGAAGAAGCATCTGAGAAGAGGCCTTCAGTGGTGCACAGGGATTTGCAGATTCTGAGAGACATAAGGTAGCAAGCAGGTGAAAGAAAAGTTTTTCTGGGTAGAAAAAGTCAAACAAGGAGAGATTCGAGTAGAAATGAACAGTAAATAGAGAGGGCTATAAACAAGAAATAGAAAAGAGTGAGTCAGAGTCTTAGAGGATGAATTTATGCAAATGGTGACATAGAAAAACTAGAAGAGAGAAACAAAGATTTGACCTATGATCTTGAGAAGTACACATTAATCAAATAGTTTTAAAGTAATTTTTTAAAAAGAAATCTATTAGTAAAAAAAAATGTGTGGTTTTTACTTTCCCAAAAGTAGAGAAAGATTGCATTACATTTTTCTCATTCAGCCACATGATCCATCTGTTAGCCATCCTAAAGGAAATAGGAAATTGTCCCTTGTAATTAGTAGTTCCAAGAACAGACAAAGGTGAGGATTCCTACAAAGAGAGCTTAACTCAAACATAAGACCTTTGCTCTCCATCTTGGAGAGCCATTCTTGAAGAAATGGACTGAGCCACGCCCGAGTGCTTTTCTCCAGTGTAGCTCGCTGATGGGGATTAAAATACAATGCTCACTGTAAGCTTTCCCACATAGGGCTTCTTTCCAGTGTGAACTATCTGACGCATGATAAGCTGTGAACTTTCACTAATGACTTTCCCACGTTCAAAGAATTTATCAGGCTCTGACGTATCATCAAGTTGCTGCTATAACCAAAGATCTTCCTTTATGTGTACATTCATAGGATTTCTCACCAGTGTGAATTCTCTTATATACAATGGCGTGTGAGTCTTGAGTGCATATCTTCCACATTTGTAGGGGTTTTTGCTTGTGTGGAGTCTGTGACATAAAATAAGACATTTGCCCAGACTGAATGTCTCGCCAGACTGCATTCAAAACGTTTTTCTCGCTACATATTTGTGCATAGTCAACAGTGTGAGAGTTCTGATGGAAAGTTTTACCACACTGCCTCCATTTGTGAGCTTGTTCCCCAGTATGGAGGCTCTGATGCCTAATAAGACTGAAGACCTTACTATGTTCACTAAATTCATAAGCTTCTTCCCAGTGTGGATTCTCTGGTGGTTGAGCAGGTTTCCATCAGTTGAAACAGCTTCCCCACAGTCATTTCAGCTCTCAGGTTTCTTACCTGTGGAGTGCCTGATTTTGGAAGAGATTTTACTCTGACTGAAGTTCTCCCACACTCATGCCATTCAGGAGGTTTCCCCCCAATATGGGCTATCTGACAGTCAATGGGTAGGGGCTTTGGGCGAAGGCTTTTACACATTCATCACATTTATGAGGTTTCTCCCAGTTACGGAGTCTCTGGTATTTAGTGAGCTGGGAGCAGGGATGACAAGTCTTCCCGCACTCTCTGCATTCATATGCCTTGTTCTCTCTCAGAGGATTCTCAGATGAACCATTGGCTGACAGTTCTGTTTGAAGGTCTTATCATACTCGTTATATTCATAGAGGCTCTTTCTAGTATGGGTCCTCTGGTGGCCAACCAGATGTGGGCTCTGATTGTTAACTTTGCCACATTTATTGCATTTTCAGATGTGTTGCATATCCCTTCAGGCCTCCTTGCTGTTCAGCAGGACAGGAGGACAGACTAAAATGTTCGTCTATAGGTGAGAGCATCAGCTGCCATGTGTGTCCTGTACAGGTGCGGCAGCCTTGTACTACGAACAGCTGGTCGGAGACAATGGGGTCAAAAATCAGCCTGACTTGGGCACTTTCCAGTCTCAGGGAAAGTGCTAATGCCTGTAGGTTGCTGCGGGAGAGTGTGGTGCCAATCTCAACACTAGGGGTGGTGACTCCTGGGTTGTGACCTCCAGTCTGGCAAGGTCACCTGGATATTCACTGCAGCCAATCACTAGGGCTAGCACCCTATATTCCAAATTGCACAAAATAAAACTCTTATGTGATTTTAATTAAAAAAAATTGTCTACTTAACCAACAACAGCAAACCAAGAAAGCAGAAATAAAAAACCCAACATTTGGACTCAATGATTCACATTGTTCTTATTACTTTGAGATACTGTGTCTTCGAAATGCTGTTTCCATATATCTTCAGCATTAATCAGATTCACTGCTAACAATTAAAAAGTTACACAATTTTAAAAAATTAGTGATGATTTGGATTTTAGTCCAAATAGACATACATATTCAATTTATGGAACTGATGCCATTTCTTTCAAAATGTGTTTATGCAGCATATTAGGAAAGTTTATAGGGTGCCTTCATAACAGCAGTTATAAAGGTGATAGTATTAAGTTTTTAGCAAAACTTTTTGTGTTCTTACTAATAATGGTTTATTTTTTCTCCTAATTATTGGATTTGTTTACTTGATTGTCTTAAACTTTAAGTAAATTTTTTTGTGCATACATAAGTTTAACCTCTTCACTTTTAAATTTCACTTACCAATTCTTCTCTCTATTTGTGGTTCTACTTTCTGGATTTTTTTTTTAAATATTGTATTTATTTATTTTTAGAGAGAGGAGAAGGGAAGGAGAGAGAGTGGGAGAGAAACATCAATGTATGGTTGCCTCTCATGGGTCCCCTACTGGGGACCTGGCCTGCAACCCAGGCACGTGCCCTGACTGGGAATCGAACCAGCGACCCTTTGCTTCACAGGCCCATGCTCAATCCACTGAGCTACACCAGCCAGGGTTACTTTCTGGCTTTTGAGAAGGAGAATAATAAGGCTCACGGAGAACAGAGGAGAAAGGATGACTCTATGTCAAAGAAAAGGGGCCGGCAGAGGCTTAGGAAGAGAAGGGGTTTGAGAGTGTGACATCACCAGGAAGGACTTTCCAGGCACTAGCAAAATCACAAACTATGTTATATAGCACATTGACACATGAGCGCAAATGAATTTTAAATTGAATCAAAATGGGGATGTTGTGGCTAATGATATATTAGTGTACTAGATGCGAATATGCACATAATTGAAATAAGCATGAAATTAAACTCAGCCTGCTTGGAATCACCAAATCAACCATTTTGAATAAATCATGAAATCAATTAGGTGAGAAATATCTTTACTTTTTTCCCACTGAACTGATGTGTAGTTTGTTTGTAAACCAATAAATCATCTGACAAGGCTAATGTGATCCCAACTGGCCATAGTGCATCAAACTAAAGAAAAATTACTTTTTTCTTTAAAAAATTACAATAAGGTTTTATAAATTGTTTTTCCCATTTCAAAAACATACAGTGAACTAAACAATACAGAACCAAAATATTTAACTTATCTACTGAATGAATTGACTTACATCACAATCAATCCCCTTTATACAGAGGGCAGGGTTCAGAGGAAGATGACAAGTATTTATATACTGAAAGAATTCTTCTAGTCTGCCAATCTCTTTCTTCAGTACCTCCTGTTGTACATCATAAGAAAAAGCATTTTAGAAATGGCAAAGAACTTGACTATTTCTTCAAGTTATAATTTTCTCGCATTGATTAAATGAACTCTTTAAATCAAGGGTTGCACACTTGGACGCTTTAGGTCAGGTAGGTTATGTAGCCACATTTGAGAAGGCAACAGGCTAAAGACAATAGGGAGTGTTGGGAAAAATGGAGAATTAATTAGTGCATGACCTCCCTAAAAGACTTTAAATTCAATTAAAGGTAAAACCAAAACAAAGCACTCTTCTGTTCAAATAAAACTTGATGGGTTGGACTTGACCTGTGTGGCCCACCAACTTCCAGCCCTGGCTGTGAGTAATTACTAACATGATTCATTTTTGATAATTTCCTAACATCTTAGTTTGTGATTCTCAAGATTTATGCTTAATAGTAACAGTACATTTCAGAAAAAGTTCACATATATTATGGGCAATAGTAACAAAAATGATTTTGCAGACAATTGGTAACTGTCAGAAACAGCAGTATGCATAAATAGTTTACTAAATGTCAATGAGTATATTTCTGATTCTTGACTTTCGTCCACAGTCCTCTTCCATAGTATCTGTGGAAGGTCTGAGACCACAAACAATACCTTTAGATTGTGCATCCCCTGACAAAAAGAGGGGGACAACAATAACAATTCAAAACAAAATAGCAATAATAGTTCAAAAGTAAGGCAGCTCATTTTAGCCCACTTTTGAAAGCTCTTTAAGCCCAATTCTAAAAAATGAGGATGTCACAGTAACAACTCTCACTCAACTCTCGAGAGTATGTTAGCTCTTCCTCGTGGCTCATTGACAAAGAATACCACCTACTGCTCCCAGAACACAGAAGAGCAAGGGGGAGAAATGAGGCAAAATTCCCCCACAGCACTCTTTCTGTCCCCCTTTGCCTTACCTATGCCTGGATTTGCCTGAAGAATATCATGGAGGAAAATCTCTCTTCACTTAACTAATTTCATATAGTTAAGTTTACTGTGTGTATTTTTAAAAAAATAAAAAATAAACAGTAACATATTGTGAAAAATTATCAATGCTTTCCCCACCACTTTCTTTTTCTCTTCCTATTGTCATGGGAAGAGGTGTTGTCACAAAATCAGCCAGTCAGGATGAAATAAATACATTTATTTGAGAGAATAATGTCAATATCACTCTGAAACATGGTCAAATGGGCACCAGAATTATTTAACTATCGTGTATAACTTAAATACATGAGGAATTTTAAAACATAATAATGTCTTAACTTATATACAAATTTTGAAAAGTTTAAACCAATTTATTTTACTTCAACTTTTTGTCTATCTCGAAAACAATGAGTTTGCAGTAATGGGGATGAATCTTTTTTTTTTTTTTCATTGCCCCTAATGTTATGTGCCTTACGGCTTCTCAGTGTAAACCAGAGTTTCTATGGCACCCATTTAAAAATAATTTCTATCTCCTAAGTAGATAAAGTTGCATAGCTTCTGTTATTTCTACTGAATTAGGTGAATTATAGCAGGAAAAATCTTGGGCTGGGAAAGAATTCTGGGACATTTTACCTATTTCTATTTCCATATCATTTTGTTGAACACTCTTGTTGATTTTAAACAGTGGGTGGAGTGAAACTATGAACTTCCTTGAGGACAAGATTCATGTTTTAGTCATCTTTCTATCCACAACTCTGAGTCTGCAGTAAGTACTTAATTATTATTGAACGATGTTCTTTCAATGAATGGATGTCCACTATCTCCCTGCATCTAGAATGTTGAACTTAAGAGAACCTACTGGATGGTCTATGTCACTGAAGGAAACTAGTGATGCAGATAATAAAAAAGAGCAAGTGTTTTTTCATTAGATCCAGAAGAAGAATAGCCAAGCCCATTATTATTATAATCAGTGATCAAAGAAGCACACTACTTTGACTATCCTGGATCTTTTAAAAAATATTGCATTCCACACCACTATTAATTTCTCAGTTAATTTTATTTGTTTTGGCAAAAGTCTTTAAAAATGTTACCTTGATTAGTGCAATGTTAGAAAAATCTAGACCTAGATTTTGGACCTTGGACAAGGGTCCCCTAAAAAGTTCCCTTATGTGCTTTTGCTACAAGTCTGAGTGGTCCTGCCGTTTTGAGGAAATTACTTCATCTGCAATTTTTTATCAAACTGCCTTTGCATTACATTGGCCTCTTTTGTCAGATACTATCTGTCTGCTACGTGGCTACTTAGATCAAAAGGCCATGTCCTGGTGACAGACGTTATCGTTAACGTCTGGATAATAAAATGAAAAAAAAAACTTGACCAAATAATTGACTGTGCCCCATATCCAAGCAAAGGAGTTTGCTTTCTAAGCTATGAAATTAAAACTTAATTGAACCCAAGATGAAAAACAAAATACTTCACTCCATGAAGATTGATTTCTCAACAAACCTGTCTCTGAGGGTCACTAGCCAACTTGACTTTTTCCCCAACGTCTCCCAGAATTTTGATAAGTTTCATCTCCTTGGAAAACTCATCACTCAAGGCTTTCCCTGCACAGAATTGGAGAGCAGCCAACAGCTTCTGATACCAGCTTTTAAAATAAGCTTCATTCTGTGCATCCTTTAGCAGCCTGAAGGAAAGAGAGAAAAAGAATTCTTGTATATAAAGCTGATTTTTTAACCTCTTCCACCAAGAAAAATAAGTGCATTGCAGACTAATCTGTATTTGGTGCCTTTGGGCAGTTTAAGAGCCTAGAAGGGGAGAAATGTTATTTGCTGGCGGTCATCAAGTTCCATCTGATAGCTAATGAGATTACAAAAGTGGGGAATCAATAAGAGACCTGCACTTTCTCATTTCAATTCGCGACACACTTTTTCTTCTTTCAGGCTTCTTAATCATATAACAAATACTTATCTTAACAGCATATTTTTGATTTATTAAAATATGAACACAAAATTTTAGAAATAGTATTTAT